>ONZH01019839.1:0-149629 GCA_900303285.1 Rhinella marina | reverse complement strand
TTCGGTTCTGCATTTTCGTTTTGCGCTCCCTGCCTTCAAACAGCCATAACTGTTTTATTTTTCTGTTCACATAGCTGTATGAGGGCTTGTTTTTTGCGGGACAAGTTGTACTTTCCAACTCCACCATTTAATATTACATATGGTGTAGTGGGAAGCGGGAAAAAAATTCCAAATGGGGTGAAATTGCAAGAAAACCGCTATTCCGCTACAGTTCTACGGGTTCTTATTTACAGCGTTCGATGTGCATTAAAACTGACTGGTTACTTTCATTCTACTGGTCAGTACGAATCCGGCAATACCTAATATGTATAGTTTTTTCCTGCGTTTAGATGGTGATAAAATAATTAGAAAGTTGCCCTTTTTTTTTTTTTTTTCCTTGTCATATCTTGACCCCTATAACTTTTTGGTATTTATGTGTACAGAGCTGTATGGGGGCTCATTTTTTGCGGGGCGGTCTGAAGTTTTTATTGATACCATTCTGGGGTGTGTATGACTTTTTGATCACTTTTTATTTAATTTTTTTTAGAAAAAAAAAGGGACAAAAAACTGCGAATCGCCATTTGGACGCTTTTTTCCGCCACACAATTCGCCGTATTGAAATTTTTTTTTTATATTTTAAAAGTACGGGCGTTTTCGGTCACGGTGATACCCATGATGTCTATATTTATTGTTATTTAGGTATTTGTTTTTTACTTATACGGAAAGGGGGGTGATTTGAACTTTTATATCTTTTTTATTTTTTATATATTTTTAACATTTTTTTTTAATTTTTCTGTGATTATTTTAAAGCTCAAATATCATCTGATCTATTGTGTTTTGTTTTTTTTTCTTTATGAGCAATCATGGATTTACTAGATGCAGTTAAAACCATGAATTGCTCATTTCTTATCCTGGCCTGCCATCTAGTGGCCAGAATAAGAATTGCAGTTTGAAAACTGTAATCCTCACCAGCGAGGATTACAGTTTTCATATGGTGTACAGACACCCCGATTGGCCAATCGGGGCGTCTGTACACCACCCGGAAGCGTGGGCTTCTGGGTTCAGACGCATCCTGATGCCGTGATCACGTGTGATCACGGCATCAGAAGGCCCTGGAAGTCTCCGCAGACGGAGGTAAGATGCGGCAAGTCTCTGCTGTTAGAAACAGCAGAGACTTGCCGGCCATGACGCCCGCCGCACCCGCGAGCGGGCGTCATGTCCCCGCACCGCCCGCGCGCCGTACATGTACGGCGGCGGTCGGGAAGGGGTTAACATCACTCCTCCCCTTCATCACTCCTACCCCCTCCCTTGGTTTAACTTGATGGACATGTGTATTTTTTCAACCGTATTAACTATGTAACTATGTAACTTTGGCGCTGTAGGCCAAATAAAACTTTTTTTTTTCCACTAAAACATGCTACAAAGGTCTGCCATTTTCCCACTTCACCACACAACGGCTAATAAGCCCTTTCTGTTTTCCAACACTAAAACAGCAAAAAAGGGCTGTACTAAATGTTACTACAGCGCACAAGGGTTAACAATACCCTAATTACAGAGGCAAACCTGAAATGAGCAGCTGTAATATAGCAATTTTGAATCCCAGTCACTGAAACCAAGGGGTAATACGATTTTTCCTATTACCTTGTTGTTGCACTTCTTTCCATATCTCACACTGTCTCTAAACACCCCTATTGAACTCTGTTCTGCTTCAATACTTTCCTCCCTATCCTTTCCCTACACTTCTATTCAGCAATATATACTTTTTATAAGTTTTACCACTTTCCCTAGCTCCTGCAAACATCTCTCCCTGCACTAAGTTCACTGGAGAATGAGATAATCCAAAATGGCTGAGGCTATTTATAGGGCTGTGACATCACAGGGCTGGCTGGCTGCTGATTGGCTGCATGCATGGCATTGTGGATGATCCCTCCCTCCCTCACGTTATTTTCTCCATGTCCAAACACGTGCAGCCGCCGTCTTAATGAAAAAATACCGATTTGTTACTATGAATCGCCAGGAAATTCGGATTTGGTGCGAATCGAATAATTCCTGAAATTCGGATCGAATTCCACTTTGTCAGCTTTGATTCGCTCATCTCTATTAAAGATAATACAACCGGATCAATTCGCAACGGATGCAGGTTGTGGATTTATCAGTAATGGAAGTGTTTTTGATGAACCCTGCCGGATCCTGCAAAAACGCTAGTGTGAAAGTAGCCTACGAGTCTCTCTTTATTCCAAGTCTGAAGTCTTGCTTTTATCAGCAGTACAGTCTTTTATAGATTTTGTATTACACAGAACATATCCAGAAAGTATTTACATAGCCCTAGCCTAATTCACAACTGGGTATTACCAGTACCCTTGTCAAGAGGATTCATCAGTCAGATACTGTCAGCAATGATAGGTCACTGTCAGAATGTAGGGGCACAGCCGTTTGACAAAGGGAATGGTAATACCTAATTGTCAATAATGGCACAAAAAGGTGGTGCTGACTACTGGCATAGTGTCACAGGGCAGAAGAGGGGAAGGGAGGGGACACGTGTTATGGTAACAGTCTAGGATCTATAATCTATTTAAAGGGGTTCTCTGGGAATTAAGAATATGAAAATACGTAAATATTACTTCATTATAAATATATTCCCAAATACCTTTCCTTAGTAATAATGGCTTGTTTTGTCTGGGGAGCAATAATTAGGGAAAACAAAATGGCCGCCATCCTATTAGTACACACAAAACATGTCCTGATCACACAGGAGGACAAGTTACTTCACAACACTGAGGTAAAGAGTCGCCTCATTCTCCTCTCTGCTCTGCTTGGCAGGGGTTATGATTCTGAATACAGATGATAAGATCTTCAGCTGAATCTCTGAAGGAATGGAGTTCATGAGGAGACATGTAGTACAGAGAGAACGGACAGGACAGAATGTGGTAATGGAGACTGCATACAAGTGCTGCTGCTCATCAGCCACATCTGCTCATGGACTCCATTCCTATAGAGATTCAACTGAAGATCTCATCAGCTGTATTCAGGATCATAATCCCTGACAAGCAGAGCAGAGAGGAGGATGAGGCAGCTCTTTACCTCAGTGTTGTGATGTAACTTGTCCTCCTGTCTGATTAGGACAGGTTTTGTGTGCACTAATAGGACAGCGGCCATTTTGTTTCCCCTGGTGATTGCTCCCTAGACAAAACGAGCCATTATAACTAATGGAAGGTATTTGGGAATATATTTATATCAAAGTATGATTTACGTATTTTCATTTTATTAATTCCTGGAGAACCCCTTTAATCTGACATTTCTGAGTGGGGTAACCTAAACAGGCCTATGTAACGTGGAGAGACATTATACTGTCGGCAGATCTTCTTGGTACCATTCCTGTAAATACCAAAGATCAAAGACAAGGTAAGTGCTAACCAATGTAAACCCACAGATCTGACCAACAATAGCTTAGGCTAAGTAATGTAATGCATGGGAAAGCAATTACTACAGCGGAGTCTGACTCTAAGGTAAGTGCTCCATGACAACATTTGGTCACTGCTAAGTAAGACTATATGAAACAAACCTCAGGATAGGAATTGTGGTTACTATAATGCCATCAGATTTGGCTGATATCTGAACAGGGGCTTCAGTTTAAAGCTTTATAGAGCCCTTATAGGAGTAGGGACTCTGCACAGAGAACCTCCCGATTCTGGCCCTGGAGTACTAAAATAGCAGATTAAATACCAATGCAGTGTATAGGATCATAAGGCAGAAGCATGAGGGTCAGGGTAGGCAGAGCAGATAATGATTAGAGGTTCACAGATATGGGCAGATAGCATCAGAAATCAAAGTCAGCTGGACCTGATGGTATCAAAGGCGGGTGGTACATAGAGCAGTAGATACTTGACCATTGGTAGGGCAGTAACTACTGGTGACAGGCCTCACATAAGTTTCAATATTGTTCATAGCTTTATTTCTCTTGGGGAAACATTACAGGATCATCTGATTTATATGCTCTGTTTTATGACGTGCGTGCATAAAGAGAACACTTATAAAGACATATATCAACACATAAATCCACTAGTCGACTGATTACACAATGCTACAGATAGTAGAACACACACTATAAAAATGTTCTAGACTATCCTTCCCTGTTCTAATTTCCTCATGGGATTTCAGTCTGTGTTCTTTACACTCTACGATTCGGGTAAGGAAGATTTTGCAATCTTAATGTTTATGCACATGCCCTCTATTATCTAAAGACAATGGTCTGATGCTATCATGTCAGGAACATCTGCAAGTTCCTTCCTTAATAAAATATATGTAAAATAATTGGAGGTCGTAAAGTACTGAGCTGAACGATACATAAGTTAGTTGGGTCATCCCACCCATATGAGCTATCTCCATGAACATAGATATTATTGGTATAATAGGAGTTGTTTGCCATACTAAGAAAAAGTGACATTGTCTACTGATTTTGGGCTATCTGTTTGCAGACTTGAAGACTCCTCTTTATGCTGGCAGCGCCGAAGGATTTGTTCCCTGCTTTTCTTCACTTCATGTTTTCTTCAACCATTACTACTCAGGCATACTTGATTCCATTGGCAAATTATATTTGGAGCTGTCTTGTAGGTGCGCGTCCCACCGCTGGGACCTGCACCTATATCGAGAACAGGGCACCAAAAGAGAAGGAGGGCGCACTGCACATGCGCAGCCGCCCTCCATCCTTTTCTACGGGGCCCTGCCGAAAATAGCCGAGCCTGGCTCCCCAGAAATGAATGGGAGCTGGGCTGTGCTTGCGCAGTGCGCTTCCATTCATTTCTATGAGCGCAGGAACCCGGGGTCCTCCAGGCTCAGAGCTCCCCGCTTCGTTCTCGATATAGGTGTGGGTCCCAGCGGTGGGACCTGCACCTATAAGACATTGGGGCATATCCTAGTGATATGCCCCCCATTGTCCAAAATGGGATAACCCCTTTAAGCAAGAAAAATGTTCACCTTGAAAACCCAGAACTTCCTGTCAACTGTTGGACCCTTAATCTCAAAGCTCAAAGCGGCTTGGTGCGGCAGCAGCGTCTGGTTGCCAGGGAAAATGAACCTGTGATACAAACCTCTCAGCCTGGGGCCAGTGAAGGAGCACATTGGAGCGATGTCAGCTCCGCCCAACGTGTAGGGAAGTCACAGTTTTGGCTTCTGGCATTTGGTATCATATTGATCTCCTGATTCTGACGTTTTGGTGTGTCTTGTATTTTTGATTTATCTCTTGCGTTACTTGTCCTACATTGACCGACCAGCATTTGACTCTTTATCTGTATGACAACTCTCTTAGTGTTTGTTTGTCCCTGATTTTGTGCCATTCCCTCATGTAGTGCAGTATGTGGTGTCACTGCGTAGGGTGACTGTGCAAGTAGACAGGGTATCTGGGCAGTTTAGGGCTGCACATCCCTGTTTTCTTGTGGTGGTAGTCGTTATCCTGACACATTTACCTGCCTAACCTAACTTTGCCAGTTCTTCCACATCATGAATCCATGATTGTTTAGTGGAACAAATGCAGGGTCTATCTCTGACGGTCCAGGATTTAGCCCAAAGGTTCATAATCAGGAGACTATTAAGGGGTCACTGGAGAGGACCTCGGCTTCCCCATCCTGTGAAATTTGTGGGCCACAGAATTTTTCTTTGCCTTTAAGGAGAGCTGTAAATGTAATTTTAGACTTTAACTTTAGACCCATGAGTGGGCCTTCTCTCTACCCTGTGATTCAGGTCAGCCTGTGCAGAGTTTAGCAAGTAATTTGTTGCTTCTGGTTGGAACAACCCCACATTAAGGTGTCAGTTTTTAGAAGACCTTAAACGACTTATTGGTTAGCTATCCTACCCTGATACCTTAGAGAGACTTTGATGCTTGTTGTACATTTGGATCATCGGCTCAGAAAATGTAGTAGGGAATGTGTGTTTTTACAGGGTCCTAATTATCCTCCAGATCTGGTTCCTATCTCTCCTGTACCTGTTCCTAACTGTGAAGTACCCATACAGCTTAGTGCCATTTCACTCTCTATGGAACAAAAAACTCCCAGAAGACATCAGTTGCTTTTTTCTACTGTGGTTCTAACTATTACTGGGTCAAGTCGTGTCCCAAATGCCCTTCGTGGGATATGAAAAAGTTGAGTCGAGGGCGGCTGGGAAAAGGTATTCTGGTAAAAAGGTTCCTAGTGACGCCTCTCTTCACAGTACATATGCCAAGATATGTGACCCATCACAATACATATGCCAAGATATGTGCCCCCTTCACAGTAGTTATGCCCAGATGTGCCCCCTTCATAGAGGTTATGCCCAGATTTGCCCCTTTCATAGAGGTTATGCCCAGATGTGGTCCCTTCACAGTAGTTATGCCCAGATGTGCCCCCTTCACAGTAGTTATGCCCAGATGTGGTCCCTTCACAGTAGTTATGCCCAGATGTGCCCCCTTCACAGTAGTTATGCCCAGATGTGGTCCCTTCACAGGAAGTTAAAAAAACAAACAATAAATACTCACCTGGCTCCTCCCATGATCTATGCTCCCCATCAGCTGCAGCAGGATACTGTGACACGTGATGTGTGATGCTGCTGTGTAGGAGGATCAGAGGCTGATTCCCAGCCTTCGCTGCTCCTCCTCCTACATAGATCAGCAGGACGATGTGTGAGGACATTGTGCTGCCGCTGTGGAGCGCAGAGGCTCAGTGGTGGAGTGGGGAGTGTATGCTTCCCTGCTTCACAATTACAATCAGCTGTGCTGTGGGCCAGCCCAGGAGCAGTGGGCCCCGATACTTGCCTGGGTATGACAGGTGCTGACGCCAGCCCTGACTGTAGGGAGATAATAGGTACATAATAGGGAGATTTTATCCACACTATAGGGAGAGCATAGGTAGAATGCAGGGGCCAATAGAACAGTGTTCCCCTTGGCTAATAGGTAAGCAATTATATTACACTTTGCTGCACTAATTGGGGTGAAAAAGCAGTCTAATACTATGGCTATTGTGGTGTCCACATTGTTTTATACATATGTAATTCTATAATGCCTTGATTCTCTAATTGGGGTTAAAAAGCGGTCTAATACTACTGCTATTGTGGTGTCCACATTGTTTTAGACATAAGTAATTCTATAATGGCTTGATTCAGTAATTGGGGTGAAATAACGCTCTAAATATATGTTCACATATTTGGTTTTACACTTCATGTTATAGATAAATAATACTATTAGGCCTTGATTCTGTATTTGGAGTTATATAACGCAATATTTTTTCATGTATTTTGTTTTATACCTTGTGTTATAGATACAGTAAGGAATTTCATTAGGTCTTGATTCTGTAATTGGAGTGAAATAGTGGTCTAATACTACTTATTTTGAGGTGCTCACATTGAGTTATACATAAGTAATTCCCTTAGGCCTTGTATCTGACAAACTGTGCACAGTCCAGGTCTGGGTTCAGACGAACCTCAGGAATTCCCAGGAGGTTCAAAAGAGAGCCGCTAAAAGAAAGAGATCTCAAGGAGATAATTTTGAGTTGGGTGACAAGGTGTGTTTATCCACCAAAAATATTCATCTTCATTGCTCCGTACATTGTTCCCTTCATTGTTCCACTGGCCGATGATGGTCGGGTGAGGCAGTGGCGTCAGGTTGCCATGGGAAACAAACCTGTGATACAGCCATCTAAGCCTGGGCCAATGAAGGAGCCCATTGGAGCATTAACTTATTCAATTGACAGCTATGACCAAAGTGTAGGGCAGACACATGGAGATCTCTCCCAACTCTCTATATAAGGATTGCTCCTGTGGGTGCAGGTGCTGGTGAATTTATCTCCCTAATGGTTCCTTGTGTTATTGAAAAACTCTGCTGGCTTTGGATATCTGGATTTGGTATTGTGACTATGGTTCTTGGCTTCTGGCATTTGGTATCATATTGATCTCCAAGTAGGCATAATATAAAATATTCAGGTATGGTGCATAAAAACTAGTTAGTACTGCAACTGACTGACAGAAAAAAAAATATCAAGAATAAGAGGTAGTATGTGTGCCAACTATCCACTAGAAATCTGGCACAACTAATTGGGTATGACCACACAGTTAAGTTTATGCACACAATTTTGGAGGCTAAAGCTAGGGATGAAATAATAATAAAAAAAAGAGAATATGTATCTGTCCTGTATAATTTCTCTCCTTGATGATTCACTCCTGATATAGGTTCTCAAAACTGCATGCAGAAACCTGACTATGTGGCCGTACCCTTACAGTACAGGTTCTGGTGCTACCATTTATTGAAAGACTTCTCCAATAATCTGACACATAATGTAGAAACCTGTGCCACAGGGCAACCTACCCAGACTAAGATGCAGCTACGGTTCTTGCTTAATGTTTCTGTTGGCATTGTACACTTAGATGTAAGCCCGAACTTTAAAGCCCTGGTATGGAGGTCCAGGTGATCTCAGGGGTGTGCACTGGCCGGCAGCATCTCTTCCATCTCTAAACTCATGCTCCATTCAGAGAGCTCTGTGATGTCACAGGAGCTACAGGAGCTTACTGGAGCAGTGAGCCCCTGAGGAACCAAAGCAAGGGAAGGGAGTGGGAGTGGCCCTGATGATGATGTGTCACGGTGTACACCCTCAAGCCCTCACACCCTGGGTTCAGTGCAGTGAAGGAGGGGAAATTTGTGTTCCTTCGAGGCAGTCTCTGTAGCCATCAGCTTGCTGCCTGATGGTAGATTGGGGGTGCCCCAGGTGTTAATGTCCATGTCGGTACTAGGTAGGGCACGAGTAGGACATGCACGTGTAGTGTTCACTAGTGTGGTGTACATAGAGTGTCTTAACTTGTTATCTATCTTCAGCAGCAGGGTCTGGGGAAGCTTAAGCGGGGTTAACTTGCTGTAGCCAAGCAAATTCTCCTGTTTTTGTTCTTGCTTGCTTGCATCTCCTGGAGCACATAGAGGTGACTGAGACTTCAAGGCTTGGAGCTGGAGTATATGGGAGAGGAGCACAAGAGGACTGCTTCTTCTACCTTCCTCTCTCTCTCTCTCTCTCTCTCTCTCTACAGCTATTCTAACTGGAAACTGCTAGAGCTATGGGGTGGAGCCAGCCCACACCCTGAGCTCCAGAGAGGGTTGCTCCTGGATTGTTAACTCTGGCCTTGCCCGGCTCATGCTAGAACAACTAAGAGTGCAGCCTGTTAATTAGTCCCACAGGTGGGTCATGTGACGTGGCCAGCATCACATGATCCCAATACCTACTCTCCACAGGTGAGCGCTGGTCTATCCACACCCGCGCTCCCCTGCCCTGCCTGTACGTCACTAAGGGGCTGGCATCTGCTGAGCCAGGACGCATGCGCTGCCGAGTTCGCCCCGCCTTTTGTACACCAGTAGGGAGTGAACGTACAAAAGTAGGGAGCAGACGTACGCCAAGACTTTTACGCTGTCAGGTAATCCCGCCCCCTGATCTCCATGGGAATGGGGACACCTGCCGCATCCTCGTTCGGAGCTAGGCACGAGAGACCAGCGGCGCAGCAAGGATGGGGCACATCGCTGGCTCCCGGTGACACATGGCCTTTTTGTTCTTCCCACTTCCCACATACATTTTTTCTACATGGGCAAATTATACTGTATAAAGTATATTATATCAAGTATATTACTCCTTTACTTGTTTTTTTAGCTTCTATCAGCTTTGCTAATTTCATATATTGGCTTTATGGATCCTAATTTATGAACTCATGCACCTTTTACATGGAAAAAAACCCCTCAGGGCTCTTCTTTCTTACCATTCTTCTTCATCCTTCTATTTTTAACAGTCAGAGCTATCATATTTCTTTACATTTTATAAATAAATCTGAGTTTTTCAGGGATACATCCTCCTATGATTTCATCCTGGCGGACGACATCCCAATGTTTTTTTCACCCTATTCCTTAATATGCCAGATTGACTGTTATTTTCAGAAATGCTAGACCCCATAAATGGGTTTGTGTGTGTCCGATCATTTTTTCAAAGGATCAGAATGGCATAAAAAAAACTAAAGAAGTCATACTCACCTTCCTTAATCCCCTGGCTCAACCATTCGGTGGCTTTCCAGTTCCTGTTGGGGTCTACTTTCTGGTCTTTGGTGTAGATTTGTGGCAAAATGTGCACCATTTCCAAATAACAACTCCACATTAGAGATGAGCGAGTCTATTTGCTGCTTTGTAGATTCGATATGAATCTTGTAAATTTTCCGCTGCGAAGCGAATCCGGATTTTTTGAGATTCGCTCCGTTAGATTCGAAAATGTTCTTAAAGCTTTCTACGCATTCACTACATACTTGTCCGATAAATTGTACGCTAATGCTACGTGTAAGTTGCTTTATACGCTGATGCGTACGAATTCAGTTAATTAGCGAACTTTTACTGTTGGTTCGTTATTCGCGCGACAAAAAGCCCGGGAAGAAAGCGGTCACCTGACCTAGTGGGCAGGGCTTGCTCTGATTGGCTCAGGCTCGGTAAGCCTGTGACGCATCACTTCTGCTGCGACTGCTGAGACGAGCAGAAGCACTGAGTGTGAAGTTCTGAGAGATTGAGAACTGTTTTGTTAAAATTGGGGTGTAATTGTTCAGGGAATCCATATTACACATCAGGGATACTGCAGGGCAAGTGCAGGGCTAGTAATTAATCAGGCAGGGAAAGAGACAGTCGTGTGTGCCTGTGTATTACGCATGCGCTAGACAATAATACGCTGAGGATTCGTACGCAATTTGTACGCTCATGCGTACGTGTTCACATAAGTAGCGTACCTTTAACAACTGTACGTTTGTTATTAGTGCGCGAATGTTCACAAAACACCACATAATAATGTATGATTTGAACGCAGCTTCGTCGAATAGATTCGTATGAGGTATGAATCTTTTGAAGTTCGACGAACATTCGGTGAAGCAAATTTTGGATGATTCGCTCATCTCTACTCCACATCATAGAGTTGTCCTACGCTAAGCCTAACCATGTCCACGCTGAAATTGTCATTATCACTCATTTTAGAGACCTACTGTAGTTTATCCAAAACCTAGTGTAGACTGTCAGGATTCGGGGGCGCTGCGGCCCTCCAGCGGATGTTGGGCGGGTGCGGGCGTTCCCGTGTCCTGACGCTATGCGGCGCTCATCCCGAGTGCAAGCCAGAAAATCCTCTTGTAACACTTAGGTTCCTATAGGGTTAAAGGTTTGGCTAATTTTGCTATTTTTACGGCAGGCGCCCCTGCCAGTAATTTTGGTCCATTCAGGGTGTGGCTGGGATCCCTGCTCCTATCACGCCTTGGGGCTGGGACTCTAGCCACTCTTTAGTTTCACACTCGCCATTCATCTGTGCCTGCTATAGAGCCTTGTGCCTAAGCTAGCTACTCTGTGTTTATCCGGTATTCCAGTGACTCTGTACCTTTTTCCCTGGTTTCTGTTACTGTTACTTTACCTACCTTTTGTGTTATCCTCTGTCTATTCCTTGCTTGGTTCCGTTACTTTTTACCCCTTCAGTTCCTGACCTGTTTAGGGTTGTTCCTGCTTGTGTTTTGTTTTGGTTGTTTGTCTCGTGTCCCACTTTCTTCAGTGTAATTGCAGTCTTCGGTTGGGGCCGGCCTGTTAAGGAGCCGGGTTTCCCAAAAGGCAGGGACAGTGGTTTGGGAGGAGTGTCAGGGCCTCACTTTGTCCGTGTCATTTGTGTCCCCCTGACCCACTCCTCACATTATAGCAGGCCCATACCCTAGTCGGCTCTCCTGGCGGTTTAATATGAGTACCGATCTATCGGTCACCGACCGCCTGGATGAGCTAATGAATCAGTTTCAGGGCATGGCTGGGTTAATTGCGCAAATGTCGCAGCGTCTGGACGCCACGACTATTCCTGCGTCTGGCGCTGCAAACCCACCTGTGTCACTGCCAGACCCTGTTTTTCCTATGCACAGTGTCCAGCAGAGACCTAAAATGCTTCTGCCGGGTCGCTTTGATGGGAACCCGGACAGATACCGTACTTTCCGGGAGTCCTGTCGTTTGTATTTTCGTTTTCATTTTTTTCCCCTCTGAAGCTGAAAAAGTGGCTGTCGTGGTGTCCCTCCTCCAGGGTCCCCCTCAGGATTGGGCATTGGCCCTCCCCTCAGATGCTACTGAGTGGAGTTCCCTGGATAGGTTTTTTCTGGCCTTGGGCCAAGTTTATGATGATCCTGACCGTGCTGCATTGGCGGAAACTCATTTGTTATCTATTCAGCAGGGTCGCCACTCTGCTGAAGACTACTGTTCTGAGTTCCGCCAGTGGTGCTCGGCGACTGGATGGTCTGATCAACCCTTGAAAACCCTTTTCAGACAAGGGATGTCAGACGCTGTTAAGGATGCTATGGTCAGCCATCCTATCCCTGAATCCCTGAGTGACTTTATGGCTTTGGCTGTGACTATTGACAGAAGACTTAGAGAGAGACGCAAGGAAAAGCAAGGGGGATCGACTGTACAGTTTAGGCCAGGCTTTTCTGTCAAACCTCCTTCTACTTTCTCTAAGAATATGCCTTCCCAATTTCAATCACCATCTCCCTCTCAATCTTCTGGAGAAGAACCTATGTTGTTAGGCTCTACATCTGCTGCTGCTAGAAGGAGACATCGATTGGAGAATGCCTTATGTCTATACTGTGGAAAACCTGGCCATTTCTTGAGGGATTGTCCATCCAAGCCGAAGTCACCACACGGAAACGCCAGCGCCTGAGTGATCTCCAGGAGGGTCACTCAGGCGTACAGGTACCTCCTAATTCTGTTAATAAGTTTTTGTTACCTGTAACCTTGGTTTCTGATTCAAAAATTTTTTTCTTGTCAGGCCATGGTGGATTCAGGGTCTGCAGTGAGTTTCATCCATGTGGTTGTTGCTCAGGCCTTGGGTTTGGAGTTAATTCCTTTGTGTTCCCCCTTTTCAGTTTCTGGTGCAGATTTTACTCAATTGAATGAGGGGAGAATACAATTTTGCACTGCTGAGGTTATGATGAACGTTGGGTGTTTACATACAGAAAAAATGTCATTTTTTGTGATGGAAAAACTAACTACAGATCTTATTCTCGGTTTGCCTTGGCTCCGCCTCCATAACCCTGTATTTGATTGGAAAACCACTGACCTGGTGAAATGGAGGAATTCATGTGGTTCACATCTTAAAACTGTTCCTTCCATGATGTGTATTGTGAATAATGATTTGGATATTCCTGAGTTTATTTTTGATTTCAAAGACGTCTTTGATGAGGCCGCTGCGGAAACTCTACCTCCGCACCGGCCTTATGATTGTGCCATAGACCTCGTTCCTAGGGCCAAGCTCCCTAAGGGTCGCATTTTTAGTTTGTCAGCTCCTGAGCGAGAATCTATGCGTCAGTATATTCAGGATAGCCTGAAAAAAGGGCACATACGGCATTCTGTCTCCCCTATTGGTGCAGGGTTTTTTCTTCGTTGAGAAAAAAGATGGAGGTCTCCGTCCATGTATTGACTACAGGGAGCTCAATAAGATCACGATTAAGGACCAGCATCCTCTCCCTCTGATCCCGCATTTATTCAATCAGGTTGTGGGGGCCCGGTGGTTCTCTAAAATTCACCTCCGTGGAGCTTACAATCTAATCCGCATCAGGGAAGGCGACGAGTGGAAGACAGCTTTTAATACTCCAGAGGGGCACTTTGAATACCTAGTCATGCCATTTGGTCTCAGCAATGCCCCGGCTGTCTTCCAGCGTTTTGTTAACGATATCTTCAGAGATCTTTTGGGCCGTTTTTTGGTTATATATCTGGACGACATCCTCATATTCTCCCCAGATTTGGAGTCCCATCGGGAGCACGTGAGGGAGGTCCTCTCCAGATTGCGACTAAATCGGCTGTGTGCTAAATTGTCTAAGTGTCAGTTTGTAGTCCAGGAGGTGGGATTTCTGGGATACATACTTACCCCTGGTTCTATAAGTATGGATCCACAAAAAGTTTCTGCTGTGGTTGAGTGGGTTAGACCTACTACCTTGAAAGAGGTCCAACGTTTTCTGGGTTTTGCTAACTATTATAGAAAATTTATCAAAAACTTTTCTGTGGTTGCTAAACCCCTTACTGATTTAACTAAAAAGGGGGCTGATCCTACCTCTCGGACACATGAAACTGAACTAGCCTTCTCTAACTTAAAAAAGGTGCTTTACCACTGCTCCAGTCTTGGTTCATCCTGACCCTGAACAGCCTTTTGTCATGGAGGTTGACGCCTCTGAGACAGGAGTAGGGGCTGTCCTGTCTCAGGGAGTTGAACCCTTTACCAACCTCCAACCTGTAGCCTTTTTCTCCAGAAAGTTCTCCACTGCTGAAGTTAATTATGATATAGGAAACAGGGAGTTACTGGCTATTAAATGGGCCTTTGAAGAGTGGAGACACTTTCTGGAGGGCGCCAGACATAAGATGACAGTGTTAACTGACCATAAGAACCTGCTGTATCTGGACAATGCCAAGAGATTGAACCCCCGTCAAGCGCGATGGGTTTTGTTTTTTACCAGGTTTAATTTTGTGGTAACTTATCGTCCAGGCTCAAAAAATGTAAAGGCTGATGCCATGTCCAGAAGCTTTGGTGCCAGTAATGTCCCGGATGAGGAACCAGAAAATATCCTCTCTCCCGGGGTAGTTGTTGCCACTTTGACTTCAGATTTTGTGTCGTCTATTGCAGAGTCACAGAGTTCTGCTCCTACGACTGTACCCCCAGGTAAACTATTTGTCCCAGGTCATCTTCGGCTGAAGGTGTTAGAAGAGGTCCATTCCTCAGTTTTGTCGGGTCATCCAGGCATCGCAGGCACTGGATATTTGTTGTCCCGTACCTATTGGTGGCCATCCTGGCAACGTGATGTTAAGGCGTTTGTTAAGGCTTGTGAGACCTGTGCTAGGGCAAAGGTTCCTTGACAACTCCCAGAAGGGCTATTACATCCGCTCCCTTTGCCCAACAGGCCCTGGTCTCACATTTCCATGGATTTTATTACTGATCTTCCTCTCTCCAAAGGTAGGTCAGTAATCTGGGTTGTGGTGGATCGTTTTTCTAAAATGTGCCATCTGGTCTCGTTGAAAAAATTGCCTACAGCTAGAGTCCTTGCAGGGTTGTTTATCCGCCATATTTTACGCCTTCATGGAATTCCGTCTAACATAGTGTCTGACAGGGGGGTTCAGTTCGTGTTGAGGTTCTGGAGAGAGTTTTGCAGTAGGTTGGGTATCTCGCTGTCCTTCTCCGCCTTTCACCCCGAGACGAATGGGCAGACTGAAAGACTTAATCAGTGACTTGAGCAGTATCTTAGGTGTTTCGTTTCTGAATGTCAGTAAAAGTGGAGTGAGTACCTGCCCATGGCCGAGTTCGCTCTAAATAATCATGAAAGTTCCTCGACACGACTGTCCCCATTTTACTGCAACTATGGTTTTCACCCCAGATATTCCGCCGTAACTGGTAACGAATCTAGATTCTCCTCGGTTAAGGACGTTGCTAATCGACTGTGCACAGTCTGGGCAAAGAGTCTTGAGACTCTAAAAAATGCCCAACTCAAGCAGATCAAATATGCGAATAAGAAACGCCTTCCCGGTCCTGAATACGTATTTGGTGACAAAGTGTGGCTCTCAACTAAAAATCTCCGTCTTCGAGTACCATCAGCAAAGTTTGCTCCACGCTTTATTGGTCCCTACATCATCACAGAAATCATAAATCCTGTATCGTTCAGATTGCGACTTCCTGGTTCTCTTCGGGTACATCCGCTTTTTCATAAGTCTTTGTTGAAAAAATATATTCCTGCTGTGGTCGCTCGTTCGCCACCTCTACCCGTGGTTGTTCAGGGAGAGTTGGAGTTCGAAATTGAACAAATTATTGACTCTCGCAAAGTACAGAATTCTCTCCAGTACCTTGTACATTGGAAAGGGTATGGTCCTGAGGAGCGTGTCTGGGTGGCTGCCAGAGATCTTCATGCTCCCAGACTCGTTAGAAAATTCCACCAATCTTACCCTTCCAAGCCTGGAGGTCCTGTTGAGGGTCCGGAGGCCCCTCCTCAGGGGGGGGGGTTCTGTCAGGATTTGGGGGCGCTGCAGCCCTCCAGCGGATGTTGGGCGGGTGTGGGCGTTCCCGTGTCCTGACGCTATGCGGCGCTCATCCCGAGTGCAAGCCAGAAAATCCTCTTGTAACACTTAGGTTCCTATAGGGTTAAAGGTTTGGCTAGTTTTGCTAGTTTTACTGGTAGGCGTCCCTTCCAGTAATTTTGGTCCATTCAGGGTGTGGCTGGGATCCCTGCTCCTATCACGCCTTGGGGCTGGGACTCTAGCCAGTATTTAGTTTCACACTCGCTATTCATCTGTGCCTGCTATAGAGCCTTGAGACTAAGCTAGCTACTCTGTGTTTATCTGGTATTTCAGTTACTCTGTACCTTTTTCCCTGGTTTCTGTTACTTTACCTACCTTTTGTGTTATCCTCTGTCTATTCCTTGCTTGGTTCCGTTACTTTTTACCCCTTCAGTTCCTGACCTGTTTTGGGTTGTTCCTGCTTGTGTTTTGTTTTGGTTGTTTGTCTCGTGTCCCACTTTCTTCAGTGTAATTGCAGTCTTCGGTTGGGGCCGGCCTGTTAAGGAGCCGGGTTTCCCAAAAGGCAGGGACAGTGGTTTGGAAGGAGTGTCAGGGCCTCACTTTGTCTGTGTCATTTGTGTCCCCCTGACCTACTCCTCACAGTAGACTATATAATAAATGTGGGACAGAGTAAATGGTGATATTTTGGCTGCCTTCAGTCACCACTAGGGGTTAGCACTAATACACTATAAAGGCAAAAATATTGTTTGCCTATATAATGCAGCATAAGCGATTCTGTTATGCTACACTTTTTTATTAACACTTCCCCTGATCAGGTTTCCTTAATACCTCTGGTTTAGAAAAGACAGTAGGATTGAAGTTTTGTCAGACTAAAGACGGTGTTATAAACTCACCTTGCCACAATCCTGCAATGTCTGTCCGTCTGCCCAGTAGCCTCTGTGGTCCGTATGATGGTGCTGGGGAAGATCAGAAGTGACGTGTGCTGCAGTTACACAGCTGTGTTGGAGAAGACAATGGATGGCATGTGCAACAGAGGCACGGCCGTTCCTTTAACCACTTGCTGACCGCCGCGCGATTTTATACGTAGGCTGCTATTAGTAACCAATATATAAAAGCAATCTGCCCATACTGCAGATCGGTGTGACCGGGCTGTTATTAGTCAGCTGCGGTCACAGAGAAGAGTTGGGAAGCCAGCTGGAGCGGTCTGACTGTGATAGATGCTTGCAGCACCCTGCTACAAGCATCTATCACAATGTAAAATGTAAAAGCCGGCTGGGAATGTTTTTCCTTAGGTAAGAGCGCCAGCCTGCAGGCTGTGACTTCACTCCTTCCTGCCGTGACTGAAATATATATATATATATATATATATATATATATATATATATATATATTTGTTATATATATTACTGTATTTTTCGCCTATAAAACGCACCAGCCTATAAGACGCACCTAGGTTTTAGAGGAGGACAATAAGAAAAAAATATTTTTCATCAGACCTCAGCTCACAGCCCCAATCAGACGCCCAATGTTAATAAGACCCCAATAAGACCTCATATAAGAGCCCCAATGTGAATAACCCCCAATCAGACCTCAGATAAGAGCCCCATGCCTCCAATCTCATCCCCTAATGCCTCTTATTATCATCCCCCAGTGCCTCTTATTATCAGCCCCCAGTGCCTCTTATTATCACCCCCAGTGCCTCCTATTATCACCCCCAGTGCCTCCTATTATCACCCCCAGTGCCTCTTATTATCAGCCCCCAGTGCCTCCTATTATCAGCCCCCAGTGCCTCCTATTATAAGCCCCCAGTGCCTCTTATTATCAGCCCCCAGTGCTTCCTATTATCAGCCCCCAGTGCCTCTTATTTTCAGCCCCCATGCCTCCTATTATCAGCCCCACTGCCTCTTATTATCAGCCCCCATGCCTCCTATGTCAGCCCCAAGTGCCTCTTATTATTAGCCCCCCCTGTGCCTCCTATTAGCATCCCCCAGTGCATCCTATTATCAGCCCCCATGCCTCCTATGTCATCCCCCAGAGCCTCTTATTATTAGCCCCCCTGTGCCTCTTATTATCAGCCACCAGAGCCTCTTATTAGCAGCCCCCCCAGTGCCTCGTATTATCAGCCCCCATGCCTCCTAAGTCAGCCCCCTTTTTGGGGGAAAAAATGCATCTTATAGGGCGAAAAATACTGTAGTTTTAGCAATAATATACTGCAATTTCTGTTTGTAAAATACACAAACATTTTAAAAATCTAGGTATTCATTTTAGCTATATTTTGTACTGCATTGTTTACAAATTTCCCGCGATGAATACCTTAGGGGACTATTTTATCACTTTGAAGGTGCTTGTAACGTTTTGGCGCTGTACAAAATTTTTCTGGCAGTACGGTGCCATAGAACCAGCAATAGAAAAACAGGCCGCCAAAATCTGAAATGCGCTTAGTCAGTAGATAAATTACATAAATGGCGTCCATTTTCAGGGTACAAGCGTTTGGTAATAATTTTAGATTTTTTTTTCTTGAAACCTTTTGTGATAGAAAAAAAAATTGCTAAGACAGGAAAAATATAATTTCTTTTCAGAAGTTTCATAGTTTTTCCTTAAATATTTTTTTTTAATATTACATCCATCATCTAATGGCACAAAAGACAGGTCCGTGAAAAATAATATCAAATACATGTAGGCTGGCTCAGAAATTAATCAGTTATTTGCAGTTCGGCCAGGGGCGTAGCTATAGGGGGTGCAGAGGTAGCAGTCGCTACCGGGCCCAGGAGCCTGAGAGGGCCCAAAGACCCTTCTGCTGCATAAGAAGGCACACAAAGCACTGAAGGAAGGGGGGCCCAAGCTAAACTCTTGCACCAGGGCCCATGAGCCGTTAGCTACGCCCCTGAGTTCGGCCGATTGCTACAACTGAAAAATTGGCCTGGTTAGGAAGGAGGATAAACCGTTACAGTTACATACTGCTACGGTTAAAGGGGTATTGCCATCATAGACAGTGGAGGCATATCGCTAGGATATGCCCCCATTGTCTTATAGGTGTGGGTCCCACCGCTTGGACCCACAACTATATCGAGAACGGAGCCCCCAAAGTGAAGGCGCAGCCACCCCCTATTCATTTCTATGGGGCCGCCGAAAATATCCGAGCCCTGGCTCGGCTATTTCCGTTAGCTACATAGAAATGAATGGGAGCAGTGGCCACGCGTGCGCGGTGCACTCCCATTCATTTCTATGGGAGCAGCGGGTGAGCTGTGCCTGGTGGTGGCTGGACCCCTGGAAACCCGGGGTCCTCCAAGCGCAGCGCTCCCCGCTCCGTTCTTGATATAGGTGCGGGACCCCCACCTATTAGACAATGGGGGCATATTCTAGTGATATGCCCCCATTGTGTAAGATGGGAATAACCCTTTAACCTCTCATCCATTGATCTGGCTACATTTCTACTCTCCGGGTTTGGACCTTGGCTTGTTCTACTGATTTACCTCTTGTCTGCTGATTTGGCTGTAACTGCATCTTTCAGGTTTTGACTTTGGCTAGCTTGGTTATCCTATCTGCCTTCCTTTGGTCATCAAAATTGGTCTAATTTATGCGGAGGGACTTGCAGGGGTGCCTATATGGGACTGAGAAATTACCTTTGTACCCCTATAAACTTTTATTAAGTCCAAATATCTTGGTTGTAGAGACAAATTTGTATACTAGAAAACATCTAACAGGATTTCAGGTTCTGATGTCCTTAGTCCATTAGGTTTCAATGATAGAAACGATCCTTTGCCCATTTGTATATATTCATGTGACCTGTATGCAAAACAGATGTTGGCATCGACTAATGTAATTGTACATGTGATGAGATGAGTGCTATGCTTTACTTTCCCCGGATTTGTTCCTACTTTGTTATTGCCTTCTCGGGGCATCACTATTAGCATATCTTGTAAGACGCAGGATAGTGCCAATCCTTTTCCAAGAAAACACAGAAGACTTTGTATCACACAACACAATTGTTTACTTTATGTCTGAATAGATATGGATATTCCATTACAAAATCTATCAAGACAAATAAACACACCACCATCTAGATCTATAAAACTACAATAGGCTCTTTGTGATGCACTAGAATCATATTAAAGGGACATTCCAGGTATTTATTATTAATGGCATATCCTAGGGATAAGCCATCAATATTTGTTTGGAGGGGGTCCAACATCTCGCACCCCTACTGGTCAACAGTGTTCAGAGTAGCTCCAGTGCCAAAACTACACATCTTCATTCATTATTAGTGGACAGAGCTGATTACTGCTGTCCTGCCCCCATTGAAGCGAACGGGAGCAGTGCTGCAGTTACAAGCTCTGGGTGAGCTACTCTGGACCAGCTGATCGGCAGGGGTGTCTGACTACTGCCTATCCTGAGGATATTCCACCAATATTAAAATCCTGGACAACCTCTTTAAGGTTGGCAACATTCTATACAAGCCAACACTGGATTTATAACCAGGGGCGGACATACCGCCTGTGCAGCAGGTTCAGCTGCACAGGGCCCCAGAAAGGGAAGGGGGCCTTCCGCTGATTAGGACTTACAGTGAATCTGCTGCCCGTTCTGGCTATACTCCAAAGCTGAAGGACCTACGATGACATCATAGTCATGTGATCTTTTCAGCACTCTAAGTGGTGATAGGTCCTGTGATGAGGTCACCTTCATGTGGCCAGTGCAGAGAAAGGCAGCGCTCAGCAGTGGAGACCTGTGATGCCATGAAATGAATGTGAGTGCCAGAGACATGCTGGAAGATGTGGTTCTCCCTATTATACCTCCTCCCTGGTTAGTGGGAGGAAATATGTAATTTCTGGTACTGTATGTTAGAGGAGCTGAAGGAAGGGGAGGGGTATTAGTTACATGGGACTGTATGTTACAGAAGACTGGGGGAGATGACTGGTGTAATTTACATAGGACTGGATATTATAGAGGACTGGAGGGTAAGGAGTAATGTTATTTACATAAGACTATGTGTTGGAGGGGCTGAAGGAGGGGATTTAAGTTATTTACATGGGACTGTATCATATAGAAGACTGGTGGGAGAGGACTGGTGTTATTTACATAGGACTGAATGGTATAGAAGACTGGAGGGAGAGGACAAGCATTATAATTTATGGGGGCACTACAGAGAAGATTATAACTCCAGGGGGTATGGCAGGAGGCGTTATAATTACAGGGGGCACTGGAGGAGACATTATAATTACTGTGGGCAGTGGTGGCGGGCATTACTACTGAGGGCTCCATAGGAGTGCCTTATAGATTGGCCTTATTTCTATTAGGCGTGCCTTATTAGTACTGAGGGCACTGTAGGGAGCCTTATTACCACTGGGGGTACTATGGGAAGGGTGTACTTCTGCCTAGCAGAGAGCCTGGGAACGTCCAACTCCCTAGCCTGTAAAGCCGCCCATCAGTGCCAGTGACGTCTCCGCTTAGCAGTGTAAAAATGTAAACAAAGGAAAATACATAAATTGCATCCGCACACTGCTACCAGATAAAGCACAAAATGCCATAGTGATAGAGTATTCCAAAGCTCATGCTATGCTTGTTTAATAAATTAGAGACTTTTGGCAAATACATTTTGTACAAAATTATCTGAGCCCATTCACCACAATCGTCAAGGTGGTCTCTGCAGAATGGGAACCTAACACTATGTCCTACCTGTTACGTGCCAGTCTTGGCTTCCATATAATCAGGGGGTGTTTTGTTCCAGAAATGGCAAAAGGCACCAGAAATGGCAAAAGGCAAGTGGACATTACATGCATGTGGAACAAAACACCCCCTGATTATATGGAAGCCAAGACTGGCACGTAACAGGTAGGAGATAGTGTTAGGTTCCCATTCTGCAGAGACCACCTTGACGATTGTGGTGAATGGGCTCAGATAATTTTGTACAAAATGTATTTGCCAAAAGTCTCTAATTTATTATACAAGCATAGCATGAGCTTTGGAATACTCTATCACTATGGCATTTTGTGCTTTATCTGGTAGCGGTGTGCGGCTGCAATGTATGTATTTTCCTTTGACATGTATTTAGCCATAGCAACCAGCACCTGCACTCTGGGATGTGCTGACTGAAATTTCTCTTTTTTTCTTTGCAAAAATGTAAACAAGACTGCCCTTACCCTGGGGTAATGTCTGGGGGGGGAGGTATGTTCCTTGCACAGGGGCCTCCTACTGTCTGTGTCTGCCCCTGTTTTGTTTATAACTATCTATGGCTGCCTTTAAGAGGCCCTAAAGGGATGGTCTGGTTTAGAAAACTTATTTTCAAATACCCTTTTGCAAATGTATAGGAGGTTCTTCCTTCAAACTCCTCTTCTATTAACCAGACTACATAGTAGATACAAAAAGCATCTCTGGAAGACCCAGCATGTCCGTGCTTTACATAGACTACTCACTGATTACAATTAAATCTGTAATTCTTAATTTTCCGTATGGTGATTACACAGATTAATTGCTTATTGCTGGGAGTTCCAGCATTAGGAAACCTTGTGGTCAGCTTTACGGGAATAGCGAAAAGGGATTTAAGGAAGTCAAGATACATTTTCAAATCCCCTTGGCCCATTTACCCGCCCTTGTCTTTGACCTTCCACTGTTTACCCTCGCAGCCATTGATCTGGCTACATTTCTACTCTCCAGTTTTGAGCTTTGGCTTGTTCTACTGAGTAACCTCTTGTCTGCTGATTTGGCTATAACCATATCTTCCAGGTTTTGACTTTGGCTAGCTTGGTTAATCAATCTGCTTTCCTTTGGTCATTAGAATTGGTCTACTGCAGACAATGATCCCCTCCCTTCGGACATTGGGTTGAAGGGCAGTATTCCAACATGATGATGACCCCAAACCCTTGTCTTGCTAAAGAAACTTAGGGTAAAGGTAATGAACTGGACAAGAATGTCTATAGACCTAAACCCTATTGAGCATCTGTGGGGCACCCTCAAACAGAAGGTGGACTTTTGTGAGACTGACTGTACTAACTGTCAGGGAAAATGAAGCATACAGTATTTGATTTGTAACTGAATCAATTAATTTCAAGAAATGTTCTCATCTTTAGTAGCCATATTTCTTGAAGCAGAGCCTTTATAATATATACTGTATGTGGATTACATCTAACTGCCATGCTGTTCCTGTGCTGTCAACTTGAACACAGGACAAGTACAGGTGCAGCAATGAAAGGTAATCCTAAGTGGCCAGAGTACACCTTAACACTAGGAATAAGCGAACCAGTGGAAGTTCGTGTTTGCCGGGTTCGGCCGAACTGCAGGGGTCAAAGTTCAGGTTTGGAACCCGAACCTCATCCCGAACCCAGACCCCATTAAAGTCAATGGGGACCCGAACTTGACTTTATTATGTTCCGCTATAACATGGTTACAACAGAAAATAATAGCATTCTAAAGACAGAATGCAAAATAAAATGTCCATTGAGGGGCTAAAAACAATTACAAAAAACTCACCTTCATCCACTTGATCGCGCCACAGGTATCCTCTTTCTTCTTCTTACAGCAGGACCTGCAAAAGGACCTGCAATGACGTCATCGCAGGTCCTGCTAAATGAAGATAGAAGGTCCTTTTGCAGGTCCTGCTGTAAGAAGAAAGAAGAGGATACCGGCGGCGTGATCAAGTGGATGAGGTGAGTTATTTTTTATTATTATTTTTAACCTCTCAATGGCCATTTTATTTAGCATTCTGTCTTAATAATGATATTATTTTCCATTCTAACCATGTTATAATGGAAAATAATAAAATCATCCGAACACCAAACCCGAACTTCAGTGAAAAAGTCTGGGTTCGGGTCCGAGTGTTTCACTCATCCATTCGGTGATCTGCTCATTTTTATTTGTGCTGAAATGAACATTAGTTTTTGAATGATATTTGGCCTGCATAAGCATTATACTACATTGTAAATACAACAATATAATACAATGTGTTGTGTTACCAGAATATATCATTATTGCTGGCAAGAATTAGTATGCCCTGTTAATTTTTATATGGTGGGGATTTAGTAGCTACATAGCAGATCCCATATCCTGTTCTAGAGAGTTCTGGACCTGCTGAGGTCAGAGGAAGGTGATGGATAGAGCATCTGGTTACTGGAGTGTGCTCAGCAAGCAGGCCTGAAACCTGTGCATGGCTTACTGATGGAGGGTCAGCCTTCATACCCAGTTTATTCCAGGGCCCTGAAGATGCTGTTATAAGACTACCGGAGAGAAGGATTAACTGAACTGGTCTGAGATAAGACTGTGGAAAATGGACTGGGATTGTAAGTAAATACGGTAGTTCAGGGTTCCTCAACTCCAGTCCTCAGGGCCCACCTGCCGGTCATGCTTTCAGGATTTTCTTAGTATTGAGCAGCTGATATAATTTGTGTCAGTGCATCAGGACTTACCTCAGGTATCCATTCTGTGGGATATTCCCAAATCCTGACTGGCAGGTGGGTCCTTCATCATCGGCAGATGCCCCATTGTCACTGCACTGGTTTGATGCCTGTGAGAGGGATCGGGGCCTCTGATATGCCCTGGCCATTAACTTGATCTGGTAATTTCTTGTGAAATGGTTATCTGGTTTCGGTTTTTCTCATATTTCAGCCTTTAAGCAACTGTCACTTCCTGAGCGTTTTTCATTTTTGTTTTTTACTCCCTGCCTTCCCAGAGCCATACATTTTTTAATTTTCTTTTCCTTTAGCCATATGAGGGACAAGTTGACATTTCTAATGACATTTCATATTGCATATCATGCAACGGCATAGTTAGGTTTAGCGTAGGACCTGCCTGACCTGAGACCACCGTGACGCTGGGTAGGTGGGCACAGATGTGTTTTGATCATAATATATTGGCTAAGAGTCTCAGATTTTATCATATCAGAATGAGGTCTTAGTTTATACAGTATATATTGTTTGCATCTATTTTTGTGCACTAATATTCTTTTTCTGTGATTTATTTTGCATATCATGTAGTTCAAAGCTGGAAAAAATTCCCAAATTTATGGGTTCTATGTTTACAGCATTCACTATGCAGTAAAACTGACCTGTTCTCTTCATTCTCTGGAGCAGTACCATTACAGTACAATACCAAATTTATAGTTTTTCTAATACTGGAAAAAAAAAAAAAAACTTTGACATTTCTTTTTCTTTTTCTCACCACATTTTGGCAGAATGATTTGTACCATTTTGGGTATGTATGACTTTTTGATCACTTTTTATTATATTTATTTTGGGAGAAGAAACAATGAAAACATTGTAAGTCTGCCGTATTGATTATTTTTTCTGTTACGCCATTCATCGTATGGGATGAATTTTTACATTTTTTTTTTAAATATTTCTAAAAAACTTTTTTTCCCCTTTTTTTGGGCCCCCAAGTGGATACCAACATGCAATCATTAGATGGCAATTTGTATAACGTAATGGAATTTTATTCACTGCAATATACAAACATCAGCATACCGTATTCCAATACAGTGCTGCTACCTGCAGGCCTAAATCGGAATACACTAGTCATAAGCCTAGAAACTCAGCACTGGCTCTGGCTTATTACTGCAATGGAACACCTTCCCCAAACTCAGCCAGGGGGAGGCGTTCCTGTCTGGAATACGTACTCTTTCAAGTTCGTTGCTTTTCAGATGGTCACATTTGACCAAAGCATCTGAGGGTTTAAATGTCTGCGATCGGCATTACTACCAATTGCAGACATTGGCCTTGGGTGTCCAAAGTGTGAAACAACAGGCACCTGGTAGCTATAGTGCGCTGTGCCTTAAACCTCTCCACGGTGCAGTGCAGCTATAGTGTAATAACAATGCAAATGAACAGGATATATTACAATAAACACATAAATGCAGTTCAACAATATGAAACAGTATAAAAACTGCATAAATCACAGTGGTATTTAACCCTTTAAGGTGCAATAAAGTAGTGAGTTAATGGCTTTGCATAGTAGGCCTTAGGGCAAATGTCCATAGTCCAAAGTACCCTTTCTTCAGGGCACTACAAGGACATATCTGTAAATCCTATGGCTACACGAGGCACTGGATGTACCATAGTTGAAATATGTGCCATCTAGTTGATTATTTGAAAGGGTTAAGTCTTTGGAAAGGTATAGAACACATCAGTCCTGCTCTCCAAACAAAAACGGGGATTTGGGACCCCGTGTTCAAAAGTGGGGTTCAAAGATGTTGAACTCTGATATTTGCGACAATTATAAATGCAAAAAAAAGTTGATGTGGTACATTGTACTGGGAAGGTTATTGAGAACAAGACCTAATGTTGGCACCTACGGTACTCTTATGAATCATCAATCATCCATGCAGACAATCACATTTTCATCAGATTTCATATAAGAGATTATCTGTACCCTTCCAATGAAATAGATTGGCAAATCAAAACAGTCCGGGGTAAATAAAGGCCAAGTATAATAGCTCTACATAAATCTTCATGTACAGATCTCTTCCCAGAATGTTCCAGTTACGTAATGTCCTCTGACAGCTGCTGCCAAGGCCAATAAGATAATGGGCTGCATCAAAAGGGGCATAGATGGCGGTGATGAGAACATAGTCCTGCGACTTTACACATCACTAGTCAGACCACACATGGAGGACTGTGTACAGTTCTGGGCTCCTGTGAACAAGGCAGACATAGCAGAGCTGGAGAGGGTTCAGAGGAGGGCAACTAAAGTAATAACTGGAATGGGTGGACTACAGGACCCAGAAAGATTATCAAAATTAGGGTTATTTACTTTAGAAAAAAGACGACTAAGGGGAGATCTAATAACTCTGTATAAATATATCAGAGGTCAGTACAGAGATCTCTCCCATCATCTATTTATCCCCAGGACTGTGACTGTGACGAGGGGACATCCTCTGCGTCTGGAGGAAAGAAGGTTTGTACACAAACATAGAAGAGGATTCTTTACGGTAAGAGCAGTGAGACTATGGAACTCTCTCCCTGAGGAGGTGGTGATGGTAAGTTCACTAAAAGAGTTCAAGAGGGGCCTGGATGTATTTTTGGAGGGTAATAATATTACAGGTTATAGTTACTAGAGAGGGGTCGTTGATCCAGGGAGTTATTCTGATGTCTGATTGGAGTCGGGAAGGAATTTTTTTCCCTAAAGTGGGGAAAACTGGCTTCTACCTCTCACAGGGTTTTTTTGCCTTCCTCTGGATCAACTTGTAGGAAAACAGGCCGAACTGGATGGACAGATGTCTTTTTTTCGGCCTTATAAACTATGTTATGAACTATGTTACTATGAATCAGTCACAGCTTCACGACATACAACAAAGAGCTTTAAAGCTGGTCATACACATCATATTTTTGTTGGCCGAATCCACCCAGAACGGTGCATTCGGACGTCACACTAATGTGCGTGTCGAACTTTCGACTCCCCACATCATCTGGGGAAACAAGGATTAGGCAAAATGAATGTTTTTGCCCAATCATTTTGTTCTCTGGGGAGGTAAGCCATCACCAGAACTGTCTGGCAGTGGCCTTCTCCGCTCTCCCTATAGCATACACAGACACCCTGCCATTGGGAGTCAATCGAGTGTTTTCCGTAGAACATTTATCAAGAGGGGAATTTTATAAACTCAATTTTACAGGAGTCTACATACATAACCATAGTTTGGGCCATATTTATCAAATGTCTCAAGATGTTTGATAACTTTGATGGATCTTGAAAGGCTATATACACCTTCGGAGCCAATTTTTTATGATTGCATGTTACTCATTTTTGCCTAAAAATATATATTTTTTCAATTGGCCTTTATTATATGTTCTGTCACAAAGGGTTAACGTATTTTTTGCCCTATAAGATGCACCGGCCCATAAGACGTATCTAGGTTTTACAGAAGGACAATAAGAAAAATTTTTTTTCATTAGACTTCACTTCAGACCAGATCAGACTCCCAATGTTAATCAGACCACAGCTCACAGCCCCAATCAGACCCCCAATGTTAATAAGACCCCAATAATACCTCAGATCAGACCCAATAATACCTCAGATCAAACCCCCAATCAGACCTCAGATCAGACCCCAATGTGAATGACCCCCAATCAGATCTCATATAAGAGCCTCATGCCTCTCATCAGCCCCCATTGCCTCTCATATCACCTCCCGTTACCTCTTATCAGTCCCCATTACCTCTAATCAGCCTCCATGCCTCTAATGTCAGCCCCCATGCCATTTATAAGCCCCATACCTCTGTCAGCCCCCATGCCATTTATAAGCCCCATACCTCTGTCAGCCCCCATGCCATTTATAAGCCCCATACCTCTGTCAGCCCCCATGCCATTTATCAGACCCCATTCCTTGGTCAGCCCCCTTGCCATTTATCTGCCCCCATGCCTCGGTCAGCCCCATTCCTCGGTCAGCCCCCTTGCCATTTATCTGCCCCCATGCCTCTTATGTCAGCCCCCAGCCTCACAACATATAAAAATAAACAAAGCACTTACCTTTCCTGCTCCTGGATGCCGCCACTCCTCACCACCTGTGCTCTTCTCCCTCCTCCTCCGCCGGCTGTGCTGTGAACTGGCATGCACAGCGTGAGGTCACAGAGCGCCCTCACGCTGTGGGGGAAAAATGCATTTTATAGGGCGAAAAATACGGTAACTGTTTTTCTAATTGTGTGACTGGTACTTTCACTTTGTGCAAGTCATCTAATGACCCTTATCTCTAAACTACTGAGAGGTCATGAACACTCAGTAAGATAAGAACTGAGCTGTAATGAGTGTGTATAAGGTCAGAGAGCAGAGATAAGAAGTCTTTCTGCCCCTGGTCTGATGGAAAAGACAGAAAATTCAGAGGGTGGTAGTAGAGCATCTCTGCTCAGTACAGAAAAAAGAAAGCTATATTTTTAAGACCGATTTAAACATTTATTTTTTAGCTTAAAATGAGTAGAATGCAATAATAAAAATAATGCCCCCAAAGGTGTATTTAGTCTAACACTAGCGCCCCTTTACTGGAGTAAGATTTTGACAATTTTTGTAACTTCACAGATGATAACTCTACTTCACATCACAGTGGTGATCAGTGGAATCAGTGGTGAAAAAATGCAAAATGTCACATTTGTTTTTTTCACAAATAAACCAAAAAGCCTTATTTTGAGCCTTTTAGCAGACAGAATTTCTGGGGTGCAGGGTTTGATAAGTTTCCCCCAGGTCTTTGGACAAGGGCACCTAAATTAGCAAGCTACTGTCCCTGTGGGGTAATTACATCAAGTCCTTGAGAAGCCAGAGCAGAGGATGAGAGTGGTAGTGGCTCTGTCTGTAAAAGTCAATCACAGTGTCTTTCCTCATACCAATGCTCCCTAGGGCTTCTTTCCTCCGGGGCACTCTATGTTAGGACTGTTTAAAGGTAGCTTGGGTGCCTTTGGTGTTATCATTTACATAGGTGCAAGGCAGGACATGCAGGGTGTCCAATGGCTGGTGTATGATGTAGGAGTCAGTAGCCAGGCCAGATTAAACAGACTAAAAGTCTATCTTTACTGTAGTCCATAATGAGGGTTGTAGTACTTCCTTCAGTCTCAGAACACAGTTCCAACATTATACAGTGCAGATCTTTCTCCAGATGGTTTTGTATGGGTATAGGCCAGGTTTAGGTTCAATGTTCTCCTTCACTCTTCTGCAGAATCTGAGGATGACAATAATACTTTTGGTCAAACACCTCCAATACAGTATGCTACTACAACGTACAGATTTCATGAACTGACCAACCAGTTCATGTCTAGGTGTGAAAGGTGTCTTAGAAGTACTCCACTCACAGCAGTAACATTTATAGATTTTGATAGCAGGGTGGCCATTTCAGATTCTGGAATTTCCTTTCTTTCTCTCTCTCTCCAGGGGTATTTCAATGGTCAGTCTCTGTGGCTTGAATCCTAGTACTGAGAAGGGACTAGTTTGCTTTCTCTCTCCTTCCCTGCTAACACTAGACTCTCTCTAGACTAGACTGAGCTAGGGGTGGAGCTAACAAGCCACACCTCATCTTCCCTAGGGGCTGTGCCAGAGATGGTTAACTCTGTAACTCCCATTCCTTTCCATAACGAGGCTACAAAGCATAAAATGACAAAAAATAAATGAACAAAACAATGTGCAAGTGCCCCTGCTCTGGAGTACTGGACAATGAGACATGCAACATCATGACTTCAAAAAGCCATTATGATCCGCTAGTTGAAAGTGAAATTCTCCATTTTTTGTACCGATCTCAGCTCGTTTGACAACCTTTTCCTGGATCAGTAATTGCAAATCAAGTTCCTGTGCTTTGCTCTTTAGAAACTATTGCTGTCTCCTAATTCCTGACACTACCCTTGGATGCCCTTACGAGATGAGTGGCTTTCAGTGGTCATCAGAAGGGTGCTTTTGGGCCTCATTGGAAAATGTGTAATACTGTAGGTCCTGACCGACCATGTGCCTTTTATAATACTGGTGTCTTCAGCAGAGCCTATGAGCCCACACTGAGACCAGGGCCTAGGTGCAACTGCTAGCTGTTGGTCATTTTTGAATACTAAAAGGTTAGTTTGGTATTGTACTTGTGTGCTAACCAACCCCAATTCTGGGAAACGCTACAGGGAACTCTACGTGCTCTACAGCAAGTAAAGGTCTACCATTAGACTACTATGGGTTAAACTGTTATGAGTTTGCACTTCACTCTTTTTCTGCCATTACATTTTGTATTCACTGATTTGTACTTTATTATGGCTAATATATGGCGGTACTATTTGAGAACTGATTGGAAGCATTCTTTGAGCACTATATGGTGGTATTTGTTGACATCTCTCTTTATTTTCCCGTTCTTCTGATCCGTCGGGAGAACAGCACAAAAAAGCCCATACTTTAGTTTGAGCATCCACCTTCAAACTGTAATTATTTGGTCAGCATTCGATCAGTAATGGTAAGTGAAAAATAGGAGTGTGTCCAAAACAGAGATAAAATGTGATGGAAATATTTGCATGTCTTCTGTGTTTTGGACCCACTCCTGCTTTTGGCTTCCAAATCATGATCACATCGTAATGCAAAATACTGACTATGTGATAGAGGCCTCATGCTCAATTTACATCTATTACACATTCAGTAATTGTTAGTTTTTTACATTAGTATTTGATCAGTATTGATAAGGCAAAAACAGAAGTGGGTCCAAAACAGAGATAACATGTGATGGAAATATTTGCATGTCTACTGTGTTTTGGACACACTCCTGCTTTTGGCTTCCAAATCATGATAAAATCCTGATGCAAAATAGTGACTGTGTCATAGAGGCATTCTGTTTTTCTGACAGATCACTGCAGTGTTCCTGAAGTCTCCCTATGCTCTCCCTATACTATCTGTCACGAACCAGTGGGTGTGAACCCACTGTGCTATATGTCCTACCACCTTAAAGGGAGTTGTCAAAGTGAACTCCTTGTTCTTCGCAGTACCCCTGATGGCGGGAAAGACTTTTCCAAGGGGAACAACAGGTTGCTATCTCTTGAGGAGTATTGGTATACAAGGCAGGAGGTCCAATCTGACCTGGGCGTATCAGTGCAAAGTACCAGAGGTAAAGATGAAGTCAGAAGGCTGAGTTGTAACCAGGAGCAACAGTGAGGACTGAAGGATGAGGCAGAGACAAAGTCAAACAAGGAAAAGGTCAGGGCAGGTGACACAGGTACAGGTCAGGAAATCCCGGTTGGCAGCAGGAGAGTCAAGGTAAGCAGGCAGGGATCAAACAGGTAGCGGAGTCCAAAACCATAAGCATGGGTCAGGTAAACAGGAACACAAGCAGAGATAACAACAATCTTTGCAGGACATAAGGACCTTGTTGTTCAGGCATCTGGGAAGAGGGCTGGATCCCTTATATAGATGCAGGAGGGCTAGAATTGGTAAGCATGATCATATGTGTTAAACCCATAAATCACAGGAAGTGGTGTGTGCCGGCCCTTAAGGAGGTGCTACAGGACACAAGCTGAAAGCATGCTGTGCCCAGGCTAGAAGGAAACAATGGAGCAGATCCACTGCCAAACCAGAGCCTGGGACCACGGCGGTAAGCAACCACTGTTGCACTCTCTGTACAATCTCCCTACACTGTCCCTGCACTGTCCCTATCTAATATTCCACAATTAAAAGCTTTTCGCAACACTGTTCCTAGCGCTTGTCACTCACAGGAAAATGGTGGACACCGGGTGGGATTAGGCTTTTTATAGGTCTGTGACATCACAGGGGAATCTGCTGATTGTCTGGCTGCATGGCATTATGGGTCATATCACTTTTCCAGACTTCTTACTTTCACAATTTATTACAAAAAAAAGATTAATTACCACGAATCGAGAAAAAATTCGGATTTGTGGCAAATCAAAGTTTTCCAGAATTGAATTCAATTTGTTTCACTTAGCCCAAAAATACTGATGACCTATCGGTTGCGGTCCTACAACAAGGACCACCACCGATCACCCGCTAGATAAGGCTGCAGCCCAGACAGCCTTGAACACAGCAGTAAAGTAGCAAAATACATTATGTTCAACTTAGAAGAAGCTTAGCTGTTGTTTTGTTTGTTTTGCTTTTTACATTTACACATTTACGTTACGTAATATTAACATGCAATAACATACTAAGGACCTTTCAGATCAAATCGGTCATTCCAGTCTATGTATTTAGGATGTGTGAAATTAATTTACCTGGCTCACTCGTCACAATACTACACCAGTCTGCTTGGAGAAAGGATTTGTTTTATGGCACCTATTTCTTTCGCAAAACACGGAAACAATGCAGAATACCCTGCAAGACAACAGGTGCATCAGATACAACAGTCTTATACCGTATAGTTCTAGATTTGTCCATCTTGTTATGTAGAAATAGTTGTGTACCTTTCTCCTTAACCACTTCAGCTCTGAGCCATTTCCCCCCTTCCTGACCAGGCCTAATTTTTCAAATCTGACATGTGTCACTTCATGTGGTAATAACTTTGGAACGCTTTTACTTAGCCAAGCGATTCTGAGATTGTTTTCTCGTGACACATTGTACTTCAAGTTAATGGCAAACTTGAGTCGATAAGTTTTAATTTTATTTATAAAAAAATCCAAAAGTTACCGAAAATTTGAAAAAATTCACTGTTTTCTAAATTTCAATCTCTCTGCTTTTAAGACAGATAGTGATGCCCCATAAAATACTTTTTAATTTACATTCCCCATATGTCAACTTTACGTTGGCATCATTTTGGTAGTGTCATTTTATTTTTTTAGGACAGTAGAAGGTTTAGAATTTTAGACGCAATTTTTGCTAATTTGCAAAATCAAATTTTTTAAGGACCAGTTCAGTTCTGAAGTCAGTTTGTGGGCTTACATAATAGAAACCACCCATAAATGACCCCATTTTAGAAACTACACCCCTCAAACTATTCAAAACTGATTTTAGAAATGTTGTTAACCCTTTAAGTATTCCACAGGAATTAAAGCAAAATAGATGTGAAATTTCAAAATTTCACTTTTTTTGCAGATTTTCCATTTTAATAATTTTTTCCTGTAACACATCAAGGGTTAACAACAAAACAAAACTCAATATTTATTACTCCGATTCTGCAGTTTGCAGAAACACCCCACATGTGGTCGTAAACTGTTATTTGGGGATACGCCAGGGCTCAGAAGGGGAGGAGCAGCATCTGCATTTTCTAACATGGAATTTTTTGTCATGGTTTGTAAGAGTGATAACTTTTTAATTTTTTTGTGGACTGAGCTGCGTGAGGTCTTATTTTTTGCGGGACAAGCTGTGCTTTTTATTGGCACCATTTTGGGGTACATATGGCTTTCTGATCACTTTTTAATCTAATTTTTGGGAGGTTAACTAAAAAAAAAAGCAGTTTAGGGGCATTTTTCTATATTTTTTTTTACACAGTTCACTTGATGGGGTAGATCATGTGATATTTTTGTAGAGCCAGTTACGGACGCAACGATACCAAATATGTCTATTTTTAATTTTTTTTTTTACGTTTTACACAATAAGAGCATTTTTAGAAGAAAAATCATGTTTTTGTGTTGCAGTTTTTTAAGAGCCATTTTTTTTTCATTTTTCGGGCTATAATCTTGTGTGGGGGCTCATTTTTTGCGGGATGAGGTGACGTTTTTATTGCTACCATTTTGGGATGCATACGACTTTTTGATTGTTTAATATTATGTTTTTTGGTAGGTGATGCGACAAAAAAAGCTGTTTTGGCTTAATTTTTATTAGATTTTTTTTACGCAGTTCACTTTATGGGATAGATCATGTGATATTTTTATAGAGACGGTCGTTTCGGACGCGGTGATACCAAATATGTGTATCTTATTTATTTATTTTTATTTGTAACTTTTTTTATGAAATATTTGGGGGGAAATTATTTTTTTTTATATATATGTGATTTTTTTTTTTTTAATGATACTATTTTTTTTTATTTTTATTTTTTTACACTTTGTGTCCCCCATAAGGTCATACAAGACCTCAGGGGGACATTTAACTTCACTTATTTTATTTATTTATTTTTTTACACTTGATTTCTCCTGTAACTGGGGCTGACATAGTAGCTGACATAGTAGCTGACATAGTAGCTGACATAGTGGCCCCAGTTACAGGGGAAATACATCCCCAGAGAGGCTGTACAGCATAATACTATGCTGTACAGCCTCAGTGCAGGGCTGATCGGGTCTATGAGAGACCCGGCAGCTCCTGCACTCTCCCTGCCCCGGCGATCACGTGACCGCCGGGCCGGAACAGGAAGCGCAATAGCGCTTCCTGATATGTATACACAGCGCTCGTTGAGCGCTGTGTATACAGCGATCTAGAAGGCAGGGACCCCTGGGAACGGTCCCTGCCTTCACTTTGGGGTACCCTGCTGTCAATGACAGCAGGTACCCCACTGTGCAGCTGCACGATTAGCGTGCAGCTGCTATCTCTGAATGGCCGTTTATAAACGGCCATTCAGAGATAGATAACCACTTCCCGGACGTTTATAGTCAACGTGCGGACGGGAAGTGGTTAAGCTATATTCTGTGGAAAGCAAAATTTAATCACAATCTCTTTCAGGAAGCAAGAAACCCCGTCACTACTAACACATTGAAGATATGGGTCAAGGTCTTCAAAAAACATAACTCACAATGCATAGATATTGAAGACATGCCTTTGTACACAAATATTCCAAGAAAATGCAAAAACATTGGGGGTAAGATTTTTTAGGATTCTGACCTTTGCTTGGTAGCCCTTAAAGGGGTTCTCCGGGAATTAAGAAAATTAAAATACGTAAATATTACTTTATTATAAAAATATTCCCACATACATTTCATTAGTTATAAAGGCTCGTTTTGTCTAGGGAGCAGTGATTAGGAGAAATAAAATGGCCGCCGTCCTATTAGTACACACAGAACCTGTCCTAATCACACAGGAGGACAAGTTACTTCACAACACTGAGGTAAAGAGCTGCCTCATCCTCCTCTCTGCTCTGCTTGTCAGGGATTATGGTCCTGAATACAAATGATAAGATCTTCAGCTGAATTTCTGTAGGAATGGAGTTCATTAGGAGACATGAAGTACAGAGAGGACGGACAGGACAGAATGTGGTAATGGAGACTGCATACAAGAGCTGCTCCTCATTATCCACATCTGCTCATGAACTCAATTCCAACAGAGATTCAGCTAAAGATCTTATCATCTGTATTCAGGATCATAATCACTGACAAGCAGAGCAGAGAGGAGGATGAGGCAGCTCTTTACCTCAGTGTTGTGAAGTAACTTGTCCTGCTGTGTGATTAGGACAGGTTTTGAGTGTACTGATAGGACAGCCGCCATTTTGTTTCTTCTAATGATTGCTCCCCAGACAAAATGAGAATATGCCCAGTTAAGTCTACCCTTCTTCAAGCTGTCTTCTACTCAGCCCGCTAACTGTATTCAATCTAACTTCACAAGACACGTTAGAGGAGACGTCCAATGGATAGAAGTGTTTCTAAGATATATGTGGAACTGAACAATACTACGGTGCACCCAACATACGCTACATTGTCAACTGGGCCAAAGAGTTGGGTAAGACCTTCGCGAACAAGAGATAAAGAATGTTCTTAGATATTCCACCCTCTCCGCCACCTCTATGAAAGTGCAGGAGACACATTTCAAACAAGAAGATACAGGAAGCCAGCTATGCTTCATAAGATGAATCCGGATATACCCGACACTTGCTGGAGATGTAAGTCGGCAGAAAGCTCTTTATCACATTTGTGTGTAAAGTGCCCAAAACTGGTCACATACTGGCAGAAATTCTCTGAAATAACGTAAGAACTATATAAACTCAAATGTAGTAATAACTCAGGATTTGATACCATTTAATAAAGACAGCCTACCGCTTAGGGACAGATTGTTCCCCTCTCTTTTGAACATTGCAAAACTACTCACATCGAGGCTATGGCATGAGAAGACACCTTCTCTCACTGACTGGTTTACAGAAGTGTCCCAAATACCTTATGAAGCTACTAGGAGCATAAGGAGGCAGTATAGTAAATTCCTGAAGATCTGGAGTAAGTGGTTAAACTATGTTGCTTCTGATATATAAAGAATGGGTCTTGAGGTGCATATCGAGGGTCGGACTGGGGCGTCTAGGGCCCACCAGTAAAATTCCCTCTGGGGGCCCACTGTAAAGCTCACTCTGGGGACCCACATGCATATACTACCTGCCCACACTATCCAGTCTTTTATATGGACAATGTACTGCATAGCATCTTAGGCAGCCTATTTATAGGTCAGTCTACTGTGCCATGTGTCACTTGTGCAGGAGGTGGGGGACTAGAGGCCTACCTAGCTCAGGGGCCCACCGGGGGATTCACCTGTTCCCCTGTGGACCAATCCGAGCCTGTGCATATCTATAAACATTTCAAGAGTCGAGACAGAGTTATGTTCTCAGTCTATTCCTATTCTCGTCTTTATTTTTTTCATTATTTTATTTTAATGGGTCACCAACGTTAAGTGATTGATACAATATTTCAAGCCATGGTGTCAAAATATGCAGGTTTTTTTTTTTTTTTTTTTTTATAGTGGGGCTTATCCATCACATCCGTGTTTCTATTATGAACATTTCTCTGTTTCTCTCTACACAAAATTACAAGTTAATATGTTTTTGGCTTTATGAGAAGTATCTATTTTTTAAAAGCGGATAATAAAAAAAAATATTTCTCATCAGACCTCAGATAAGACTTCCTAATCTTTATAAGACCTGAAATGGATCCCCTAATAAGGCCCCAATCTTAATCAGACCTCAGATCACACAGTAAACCTCTCCTGCTCTGGATGGCACACTGTCAGGTCATAAGGCACGCCTACGTGTAATATGCCCTGATACTACACACAGGACACAGCTCAGCGGGCGCCTGCAAGAAGACCAGGGAGTGGTGAGTACAGCCAGCACTATCATCACTGTAGTCCACCCATTCCAGTTATTACTTTAGTTGCCCTCCTCTGAACCCTCTCCAGCTTTGCTATGTCTGCCTTGTTCACAGGAGCCCAGAACTGTACACAGTACTCCATGTGTGGTCTGACTAGTGATGTGTAAAGTGGCAGGACTATGTTCTCATCACGGGCATCTATGCCCCTTTTGATGCAACCCATTATCTTATTGGCCTTGGCAGCAGCTGTCTGACACTGGTTTCTACAGCTTAGTTTGCTGTTCACTAAAATTCCTAGGTTCTTTTCCATGTCAGAGTTACCCAATGTTTTACCATTTAGTATGTACTGGTGACTTGCATTATTCCTTCCCATATGCATAACCTTACATTTGTCAGTGTTAAACCTCATCTGCCACTTCTCTGCCCAAGCCTCCAGTCTATCCAGATCCTGCTGTAGCAGTGAACTGTCCTCTTCTGTGTTAATTACTTTACACAGTTTAGTGTCATCTGCAAAAATTGATATTTTACTGTGCAAGCCTTCTACAAGATCATTAATAAATATATTGAAGAGAATAGGGCCCAATACTGACCCCAGTGGTACCCCACTAGTAACAGTGACCCCTCCATTACTGACCCCTGTGGTACCCCTCTAGTGACAGTGACCCCTCCAGTACTGACCCCTGTGGTACCCCTCTAGTGACAGTGACCCCTCCAGTACTGACCCCTGTGGTACCCCTCTAGTGACAGTGACCCCTCCAGTACTGACCCCTGTGGTACCCCTCTAGTGACAGTGACCCCTCCAGTACTGACCCCTGTGGTACCCCTCTAGTGACAGTGACCCCTCCAGTACTGACCACTGTGGTACCACTCTAGTGACATCACCCCTCCAGTACTGACCCCTGTGGTACCACTCTAGTGACAGTGACCCCTCCAGTACTGACCCCTGTGGGTACCCCTCTAGCGACAGTGACCCCTCCAGTACTGACCCCTGTGGTACCCCTCTAGTGAAAGTGACCCCTCCAGTACTGACCCCTGAGGTACCCCTCTAGTGACAGTGACCCCTCCAGTACTGACCCCTGAGGTACCCCTCTAGTGACAGTGACCCCTCCAGTACTGACCCCTGTGGTACCCCTCTAGTGACAGTGACCCCTCCAGTACTGACCCCTGTGGTACCCATCTAGTGACAGTGACCCCTCCAGTACTGACCCCTGTGGTACCCCTCTAGTGACAGTGACCCCTCCAGTACTGACCCCTGTGGTACCCCTCTAGTGAAAGTGACCCCTCCAGTACTGACCCCTGAGGTACCCCTCTAGTGACAGTGACCCCTCCAGTACTGACCCCTGAGGTACCCCTCTAGTGACAGTGACCCCTCCAGTACTGACCCCTGAGGTACCCCTCTAGTGACAGTGACCCCTCCAGTACTGACCCCTGAGGTACCCCTCTAGTGACAGTGACCCCTCCAGTACTGACCCCTGTGGTACCCCTCTAGTGACAGTGACCCCTCCAGTACTGACCCCTGTGGTACCCCTCTAGTGACAGTGACCCCTCCAGTACTGACCCCTGTGGTACCCATCTAGTGACAGTGACCCCTCCAGTACTGACCCCTGAGGTACCCCTCTAGTGACAGTGACCCCTCCAGTACTGACCCCTGTGGTACCCATCTAGTGACAGTGACCCCTCCAGTACTCACCCCTGTGGTACCCCTCTAGTGAGAGTGACCCCTCCAGTACTGACCCCTGTGGTACCCCTCTAGTGACAGTGACCCCTCCAGTACTGACCCCTGTGGTACCCCTCTAGTGACAGTTACCCCTCCATTACTGACCCCTGTGGTACCCCACTAGTAACAGTGACCCCTCCAGTGCTGACCCCTGTGGTACCCTCTAGTGACAGTGACCCCTCCAGTACTGACCCCTGAGGTACCCCACTAATGACAGTGACCCCTCCAGTACTGACCCCTGTGGTACCCCTCTAGTGACAGTGACCCCTCCAGTACTGACCCCTGAGGTACCCCTCTAGTGACAGTGACCCCTCCAGTACTGACCCCTGAGGTACCCTACTAGTAACAGTGACCCCTCCAGTAATGACCCCTGAGGTACCCCTCTAGTGACAGTGACCCCTCCAGTACTGACCCCTGTGGTACCCTCAAGTGACAGTGACCCCTCCAGTACTGACCCCTGTGGTACCCCTATAGTGACAGTGACCCCTCCAGTACTGACCCCTGAGGTACCCCTCTAGTGACAGTGACCCCTCCAGTACTGACCCCTGTGGTACCCCTCTAGTGACAGTGACCCCTCCAGTACTGACCCCTGAGGTACCCTTCTAGTGACAGTGACCCCTCCAGTACTGACTCCTGTGGTACCCCTCTAGTGACAGTGACCCCTCCAGTACTGACCCCTGAGGTACCCCTCTAGTGACAGTGACCCTTCCTGTACTGACCCCTGAGGTACCCCTCTAGTGACAGTGACCCCTCCAGTACTGACCCCTGTGGTACCCCTCTAGTGACAGTGACCCATCCAGTACTCACCCCTGTGGTACCCCTCTAGTGACAGTGACCCCTCCAGTACTGACCCCTGTGGTACCCATCTAGTGACAGTGACCCCTCCAGTACTCACCCCTGTGGTACCCCTCTAGTGAGAGTGACCCCTCCAGTACTGACCCCTGTGGTACCCCTCTAGTGACAGTGACCCCTCCAGTACTGAACCCTGTGGTACCCCTCTAGTGACAGTGACCACTCCAGTACTGACCCTTGTGGTACCCCTCTAGTGACAGTGACGCCTCCAGTACTGACCCCTGAGGTACCCCACTAATGACAGTGACCCCTCCAGTACTGACCCCTGTGGTACCCCTCTAGTGACAGTGACCCCTCCAGTACTGACCCCTGAGGTACCCCTCTAGTGACAGTGACCCCTCCAGTACTGACCCCTGAGGTACCCTACTAGTAACAGTGACCCCTCCAGTAATGACCCCTGAGGTACCCCTCTAGTGACAGTGACCCCTCCAGTACTGACCCCTGTGGTACCCTCAAGTGACAGTGACCCCTCCAGTACTGACCCCTGAGGTACCCCTCTAGTGACAGTGACCCCTCCAGTACTGACCCCTGTGGTACCCCTCTAGTGACAGTGACCCATCCAGTACTCACCCCTGTGGTACCCCTCTAGTGACAGTGACCCCTCCAGTACTGACCCCTGTGGTACCCCTCTAGTGACAGTGACCCCTCCAGTACTGACCCCTGTGGTACCCCTCTAGTGACAGTGACCCATCCAGTACTCACCCCTGTGGTACCCCTCTAGTGAGAGTGACCCCTCCAGTACTGACCCCTGTGGTACCCCTCTAGTGACAGTGACCCCTCCAGTACTGACCCCTGTGGTACCCCTCTAGTGACAGTTACCCCTCCATTACTGACCCCTGTGGTACCCCACTAGTAACAGTGACCCCTCCAGTGCTGACCCCTGTGGTACCCCTCTAGTGACAGTGACCCCTCCAGTACTGACCCCTGAGGTACCCCACTAATGACAGTGACCCCTCCAGTACTGACCCCTGTGGTACCCCTCTAGTGACAGTGACCCCTCCAGTACTGACCCCTGAGGTACCCCTCTAGTGACAGTGACCCCTCCAGTACTGACCCCTGAGGTACCCTACTAGTAACAGTGACCCCTCCAGTAATGACCCCTGAGGTACCCCTCTAGTGACAGTGACCCCTCCAGTACTGACCCCTGTGGTACCCTCAAGTGACAGTGACCCCTCCAGTACTGACCCCTGTGGTACCCCTATAGTGACAGTGACCCCTCCAGTACTGACCCCTGAGGTACCCTCTAGTGACAGTGACCCCTCCAGTACTGACCCCTGTGGTACCCCTCTAGTGACAGTGACCCCTCCAGTACTGACCCCTGAGGTACCCTTCTAGTGACAGTGACCCCTCCAGTACTGACTCCTGTGGTACCCCTCTAGTGACAGTGACCCCTCCAGTACTGACCCCTGAGGTACCCCTCTAGTGACAGTGACCCTTCCTGTACTGACCCCTGAGGTACCCCTCTAGTGACAGTGACCCCTCCAGTACTGACCCCTGTGGTACCCCTCTAGTGACAGTGACCCATCCAGTACTCACCCCTGTGGTACCCCTCTAGTGACAGTGACCCCTCCAGTACTGACCCCTGTGGTACCCATCTAGTGACAGTGACCCCTCCAGTACTCACCCCTGTGGTACCCCTCTAGTGAGAGTGACCCCTCCAGTACTGACCCCTGTGGTACCCCTCTAGTGACAGTGACCCCTCCAGTACTGAACCCTGTGGTACCCCTCTAGTGACAGTGACCACTCCAGTACTGACCCTTGTGGTACCCCTCTAGTGACAGTGACGCCTCCAGTACTGACCCCTGAGGTACCCCACTAATGACAGTGACCCCTCCAGTACTGACCCCTGTGGTACCCCTCTAGTGACAGTGACCCCTCCAGTACTGACCCCTGAGGTACCCCTCTAGTGACAGTGACCCCTCCAGTACTGACCCCTGAGGTACCCTACTAGTAACAGTGACCCCTCCAGTAATGACCCCTGAGGTACCCCTCTAGTGACAGTGACCCCTCCAGTACTGACCCCTGTGGTACCCTCAAGTGACAGTGACCCCTCCAGTACTGACCCCTGAGGTACCCCTCTAGTGACAGTGACCCCTCCAGTACTGCACCCCCTGTGGTACCCTCTAGTGACAGTGACCCATCCAGTACTCACCCCTGTGGTACCCCTCTAGTGACAAGTGACCCCTCCAGTACTGACCCCTGTGGTACCCCTCTAGTGACAGTGACCCCTCCAGTACTGACCCCTGTGGTACCCCTCTAGTGACAGTGACCCATCCAGTACTGCACCCCTGTGGTACCCTCTAGTGACAGTGACCCCTCCAGTACTGACCCTGTGGTACCCCTCTAGTGACCAGTGACCCTCCAGTACTGACCCCCTGTGGTACCCCTAATGTGAAGTGACCCCTCCAGTTACTGACCCCTGAGGTACCCTCTAGTGACAGTGACCCTTCCTGTACTGACCCCTGAGGTACCCCTCTAGTGACAGTGACCCCTCCAGTACTGACCCCTGTGGTACCCCTCTAGTGACAGTGACCCCTCCAGTACTGACCCCTGTGGTACCCCTCTAGTGACAGTGACCCCTCCAGTACTGACCCCTGTGGTACCCCACTAGTGACAGTGACCCCTCCAGTACTGACCCCTGAGGTACCCCACTAATGACAGTGACCCCTCCAGTACTGACCCCTGTGGTACCCCTCTAGTGACAGTGACCCCTCCAGTACTGACCCCTGTGGTACCTCTCTAGTGACAGTGACCCCTCCAGTACTGACCCCTGTGGTACCCCACTAGTGACAGTGACCCCTCCAGTACTGACCCCTGTGGTACCCCTCTAGTGACAGTGACCCCTCCAGTACTGACCCCTGTGGTACCCCTCTAGTGACAGTGACCCCTCCAGTACTGACCCCTGTGGTACCCCACTAGTGACAGTGACCCCTCCAGTACTGACCCCTGTGGTACCCCACTAGTGACAGTGACCACTCCAGTACAGACCCCTGAGGTACCCCACTAGTGACAGTGACCCCTCCAGTACTGACCCTTGTGGTACCCCACTAGTGACAGTGATCCCTCCAGTACTGACCCCTGTGGTACCCCTCTAGTGACATGACCCCTCCAGTATTGACCCCTGTGGTACCCCTCTAGTGACAGTGACCCCTCCAGTACTGACCCTGTGGTACCCCTCTAGTGACATGACCCCTGCAGTACTGACCCCTGTGGTACCCCTCTAGTGACAGTGACCCCTCCAATACTGACCCCTGTGGTACCCCACTACTGACAGTGACCCCTCCAGTACTGACCCCTGTGGTACCCCTCTAGTGACAGTGACCCCTCCAGTACTGACCCCTGTGGTACCCCTCTAATGACATGACCCCTCCAGTACTGACCCCTGTGGTACCCCTCTAGTGACAGTGACCACTCCAGTACAGACCCCTGAGGTACCCCACTAGTGACAGTGACCCCTCCAGTACTGACCCCTGTGGTACCCATCTAGTGACAGTGACCCCTCCAGTACTGACCCCTGTGGTACCTCACTAGTGACAGTGACCCCTCCAGTACTGACCCCTGTGGTACCCCACTAGTGACAGTGACCCCTCCAGTACTGACCCCTGTGGTACCCCTCTAGTGACAGTGACCCCTCCAGTACTGACCCCTGTGGTACCCCACTAGTGACAGTGACCCAATCTGATTGTGATTAAAAAAAGATAAATGGATATTTACATATTCTGTATTGGGATAGAGGCTGGCCTTCAAAATCATCTCCTCTGCAGAGTTCAAGAAAACCAATGGATCTTTATCTGCTTGTGCAATATGTATATTTGGATTTTTACCTTTCCTGATTATACAGTGTATTTCATGTTGGCAGTTCTACAGCCCAAGACTTGGATAACTGTTATTTGTCTCATGTGCTTCCTTTGCAGCCGCATGTGCTTTGTCCTAATAATCAATTTATAGACTCTTGTTGTTTAAATACATGAATACAAACAAGAAGATATGTGACAAAGGAATATTATCCATTTGTCTGGCATGTTGTAGTATATGTTCAGGGAATATGATCTATTCTTGTTGCATGCTTTATTTTTTCATCATATTATATATTTCATATTTTTATTTTTTATTTCATTTTTTTCTTATTCCATCTTATCTACATTATTGATAGTGGATATATTGAGTATACTATAACTATATATATTAGAGATGAGCAAATCATTCAAAAAATTATTCGCCAAACATTCGGCAAATTTTTCCTAAAATTCGTATATTTGACTAATAGATTTGTTGAATTTGCGTACAAAATATACATTATTATGTGGCTATTAGCGAACATTCACGCACTAATAACGAACGTTCAGGTATAAAAGGTACGCAACTTCTAGAGGGGTACCACAGGGGTCAGTACTGGAGGGGTCACTGAACACGTACGCATGAGCGTACAATTTGCGTATGAATCCTCAGCGTACTATTGTCTAGCGATTACGTAATACGCAGGCACGCACGAGTTTAGAGGTCGCGGCGTGCACTCCTCAGAGGCAGAGCTAATTTTTGAAAATGGCATCCAGGCGATCCTCATCATTTAGCTCTGCAGAGCTGAAATACATGATCCGGCTATTAGACCGGCACATGGCACACGCCGCTACCCGAACCCGCATAAACAGGAGGTTATCCAGCAGGTATATTTTGCGCCTTGGTAGGTTAGCCTGGTGAAAAAACGTCCAAGTATGGCGAATACTACTAGTAGAAGCTCCGGCTACAGGTTCTTTGGCACTTCTGCCCTGTGCCACCTTCTCCTTTTTTTTTTAGAGCTCGAGGTCTGGCTGAACCTGGACCCCTTTTGCTTATCCATTCCAGACATTTGTCACTTTACTCTGTGGTCCTGCAGCTGCTCCTTGTCTTTGTCCCTGTCTCTCTCCCTGTCTCTCTCCCTATCTCTCCCGGTCACTCTCTCTCCCTGCCTAATTAATTACTAGGCCTGAACTGGCCCTGCACTTGCCCTGCACTTGCCCTGCACTTGCCCTGATATGTGTAATATGGATTCCAAGAGCAATTACACCCAATTTTAGCAAAACAGGTCTCAGAGTCTCAGAACTGCACACACAGAGCTTCTGCTCGTTCCAGCCGCAGCAGAAGTGATGCATCACTTGCTTAACGAGCCTGAGCCAATCAGAGCAAGCCCTGCCCACTAGGTCAGGTGACCGCTTTCTTCCCGGGCTTTTGCGCACAATGAACGAACAGTAAAAGTTTGCTAATGAATTGAATTCATACGCAACAGCGTATACAGTAACTTATATGTAGCAATAGCGTATAATTTATAGGACAACTACGTAGCGAATGCATACAAAGCTGAAAATTTCCAAGATTCGATACGAATCAACGAATTGACGAATCGCTTTGCTCATCTCTAATATATATATATATATATATATATATATATATATATATATATATGGATTCAGAGGTAAAATGAGTGGCTCACCACCCAGTAGCCTATGGATTCAAGGTACTATTTTTCATATATATATATATATAATAGAGGAATGGGTTACAAGTAATATCCATATCTGGAAAATCACAATGTGAGTATTGTTACAAAGTTACAAACTGAACAGTCCTTTGATCCAGTCCACAATTTGGACGTAACTTATTTTATCTATATATAGAAGGAAGGTACTTTAAGATCCATCTTAAAATATTTTCTGCCACTGAGGAAGGAACCATGGGTTCCAAAACACGTCTGGCGAGTTGGCACACTGTACTACCCCATTAAAACATGTCCTGGATCAATAGCAATTGAAGATTGTTGAACAGTATCTCCGGAGCTTCAGCGTTGGCAAAGACATACAGCGCATGCGCAAGTCGAGTGAACATACTAAGAAGCTCCGGTAAGAGATATCTTTTCTCCTATAGAGAGCAATTTGATAGGCACATATTTGAACTAAAGGATACCATACAAAATGGCTATAACATCTATTGTGAATTGGACAAATATGATCGCAAAGTGTGCCATTTAGTGTGAAACGTATGAATAATACCACAAAGTGGTATCACACAATGGGGGCATATCCTAGCAATATGCCCCCATTGTCTGAGATGGGAATAACCCTTTAAGTTCAAGGCTTTGTGGTAGGAAGCAGGCAAAGCTCCAGAAAGTCAATGGGTGACGGATCCGTTTTTTTAGGCTCCTGCAAAAAAAAAAAAAAAATGGTTCTGTCATCATTAACTTATATTGTTTTAGGTGACAGATCAGTTTTTATGACCAGACACAAAACCGCAGCTTGCACTTCTGTGCATTATGTAGGAACTGTGTAATGCTTCATTTGTCCTGTGGTGGCGCTGTAGGGAAATTGAACACTTGCAGCCTGGTTCACACACAGGTTACAACTGATGAATCAAATGTATAAAAATACTGAAACTGTAGGCACACTAGCACTCAGCGGCATGGAGATAAATCATCGGTCTGAATAAAATAGTGAGAATGCGTAAAATAGCAGCACTCAACTAATATAGTATTAAATAATTTAAATGAATAGAGTGGAGTTTATAAGATGAGATAAAATAATGGATCCAGGTTACCCTGGTGTTGAAGGTTTGTATAATGAAACAATCACTGAACGTGGGGTATATATAATGAATGAAAAATATGTAAAAATAAAAATAGAGAAAACACAAAATGAAAAGTAAAAAAGGTAAAAAAAAGGTTCTGCCGAGGGTCCAAAAAAAACTTTTATTTTTACTTGCAATCTCAAGAATGCCATTTGTATTCTGTAATGGGTTTTTATCTGTTACAAAATACAGGATTCAGATTATTCAAATGTGGTGCTGCCACCTGAAGGCCAGCATTGGAATAGAGTATGCCAGTAAAGGGCCTGGAAGCCTTGTACAGGCTCAGGCCTATTACTACTGTGAAATACCTTCCCTGATCTCAGCCAGGAAAAGGCGCTCGCAGATGCCATGGTCACATTTAACCATGGCATCTGAGAGGTTAGATGTCATTAGCTCTGGGTGTTTGCTGTTTAAAACAGCGGGCACCCGGCAGTTATGGCTCCCCCTGCGTTCAGGACCAAAGGAGGGAGATGTAGGAGGGTGGTCTATTCATTTTACTTAGTGGATTCCAAATATTTCTGATGGTAAGCCTGCATGTGAATTTGGCCACTACCCTACAACAACCCTTACAGGAAGAACTCAAGAATTCATGTTAGGGCCCTTGCACACGACCGTGGAGCACGGTCTGGAAGGGTCCGTGAAAACCCGGGCCGTGCTCCTTCTGATGCTCCAATGACGCTGTACGCTTCCTCGGGCCGCCGCTGTACAGTGATACACTCTATACGAGAGTGTACAGTGTATCACTGTACAGCGGCGGCCTCGGGAAGCGCATGGCGCCATAGCAACCAATGACGCTATGCGCTCCTGCCCTCAGAAAGAGCACAGTCTGGGTTTTCACGGACCGTCCCGCACTGTGTTCCACGATCGTGTGAATGGGCCCTTAATGTAATGAGATTACTGAAAAGGAAATAGAGAAGGATGAGGCTCTATGAGGCCCAGCAGAATTACTAACTACAATGCTGCAAATGAAGCAAAGTAACTATAAACCTAAGTGTCCTTGTTCTACATTTGATTGTCCAATGTCACTTCACCTCAGTTATCTGATGTTAATCCGTTAGTCCTATTTTTATAAATCAACGAAAATCTGCCACACATTCACTAATCAAAATGACAAGAGAAGCAAATCCAGTGCACTAAATCGTTAATGATTTCATCATCATGGAAGCACTGCAAGCTGGGAGGGAAGTAATACATAGCTTGTCTTCAGCTAAAAGAGATGGGAATATGGCGCCATCTAGTGGAAAAAATAGAGAATACACCTGCTCTACTCAAGCTGTTTCTTTTTCTGTAAGTGTATATCTAAATTCATGGATGGATGGTTGGATGGGCAGATAGGTGGGTGGAAATTTGCATAAGTTAAATGAACAGAAACTGTACGTAGAGAGGAAGAAGTGCAGCAAGCCTCGAAGGAGCAGGTGTAGAGAATGGGAGTGGTAGTGTCTCTGATGAAGTGTTGTGTCACAGTGTACACCCTCAGGCCATTGCTTCCTGGTGATCAGTGCAGTGGAAATACAGAATTGAAGAATGAAGTATTTTTTAATAAAGTATAGAGTAGAACTTCAAATACATTCAGTGTAAATCTTCTCTGGCACCAGTAAAGATTTTGGAGTCAGGTTGGATGGGTGTCAATTTGGCACTTAGTTGTCACTAGGCTAGTGGTAGAATGGTGATGGCTGTCTTGGGTGTAATCCCTCACCGTGCAGCAGTGTCGTTAATGCTGGTCATAACAGTTCAGTCTGCTGTCTAGCATCTCAAGACTTCAATTTTGTAGCAGAAGTAGAATTCTGTAGCAGAAGCAGGAGCTCTGAGATGTGCTTCTTCTCCAGTCTCTGTCCACACAGTAGCTCCCTCGCCTTGGAAGCAGGACCAGCCCATTCCTATCAAGAGGGGGGCAGGGTGGTTAGGTCTGTTCCTGACAACCTTTGCCAACCATTCTTGTTGGAAGATACAGCCAGAAGCATACAATGAACTACGTAATAATACAAAAGCTGTTGACAATTGTAGAACCCTTAGGTCTTGGGTACTACAGAAGTTCCTCTGGGTTTCCGTATGTCTGCTATGTTTGATAATGATGAAGTATTGTCTGCTTTGGATGACCCACATGTAGAAAATAATAAAACAGTTGCTGTACAAGAATTAACTGAAGATGAATGTTCTATTTAACCCCCCCCCCCCCCCCATAGCTTGGCCTTTGGCCTCCTAATTTAAGGCCCATTTCACACATTGGTGGCATGTTGCTAGGATATGCCACAAAATGTCAGGTAGGTGGGGGTCCCACCCCTGGAACCTGCATCTATTTCTAGAATGAGGACCCCCAAAACAAAGGAGAGTGCACAGAACATGCGCAGTGTGGAATCCATTTGCTTCTTGCAAAAAGAGCCGAGCGAGCAGACTCAACTGTTTCCAGAACTCCCATAGAAGTGAATGGAAAGCTCATTAAGCACGCACAGCCAACTCTTCATTCACCTCTATGGGAGATCTGGAAATACGTAGCTGGGTGTGCTTGCTCAGCCCTTTTTGCAATTCCCATAGAAGTGAATAGCGGTTGGCTGTGCTTGTTCTTTCCCTTTGGAGGCTCCATTCTACAGATGGGTGCAGGGCTCAGAGGTGAGAAATCTGACACTGGTGGTATATCCTAGAGATATGTCACCAATGTGTAAAATGAGCCAACTCCTTTAAAGATGATATTATTAGGTATAAACCTGGCTGACAAGGGATTAATATTGTACTTTTGACCAGACAGTATTATATTTCCAAGGCTGAGAGACGAATGAATGATTTTGATACTGCCGAGAAGCTTTCAGAGCACCCCACTAGCAACATTCAGAGTCTGTTAAGATGGGTGTGCTCTTCAAGAAGATGGCAGAAAAACTATTGACCCTCCCACATCAACCTGTGGACCTTCTTGGTGTTTTTTTGCCAAAGGTCCACAAATCGATAAATGAATCTCATGGTGGACTCATCATTTTAAGCATTAGCTCTGTCACAGAGCCATTGTCTGAAGGTGTGGACTGGTAATTGAGACCGTTACTACAGAGTTTTCGGTCCGTCTAAGGTTATAAACAAGTTTCTGCAGGTGCTGAGGGAAGGAAGATTTTAACTGAGTAGCCATAGATATTGATAACATACAGTATAAACCTTCATTCCTCACAATGTTGAAGTGCAGCCTGTGCTGCAAGTCCTGAGGTGGGCAGAAAAAAAGCAAATATTATGTGGACTTCATAGGAGGGGCCCTAAGCTTCATGCTGAAAATTTTAAATTTAGAGATCAGTTTCTTCAAGAGTATGGCACAGCAATGGGGACACCTGTTGTTTGCACTTTTTCAAATATGTTTCTAGAAGTATTTGAAGATGAGTATATTTATTGGTAAATAGCTAGTGTTGATCGAGCACCAAAGTGGTCGGGTTCTCAGGTGGTCGGGTAGAACACTTGGTGATGCTCCAGTGCTCTACCGACCACCCGAGCATAATGGAAGTCAATGGGAGAACCAGAGCACTAAACCAGGCACCTCCTGCTCTGAAGAAGGGAGGGTGTCTGGTTTATAGGGAAAATGGTGGAAACACCACTGAAATGGTTTGGGAACAGCATGGGGAGGATGTCTGGATGCATCTTGAACTCCCAAGTATTTAGGATGTTCAAACGTTATACAGCAGACGTAGCGCAGGGAATATCGCCATCACTAACTGCAGAAAAAATTACACTGAATGTCACAGGTATTTAGGATGTTGAAACGCTATACAGCAGACACTGCACAGGGAATGTCGCCTTGATTAGTGGCAGACAAAAATACACTGGATGTCAGGTATTTAGGATACACAAACATTATACAACACACGCAGTACAGGCTTGTCATGCAATTTTGAGCAAATTTTGCCCCCCCAAAATATATATAATGCAGCCAGATAAAACAATAGTCCTTAAAAGGACTTTCGGGTCTTTTGAAAAGAAAATCTAACCCTGCCTAACAAATTTCTATCCCTACACTATCTGTCCCTCGTTACAGCAGCTCTCCCTGACTAAGACTGAGCCGGGTCACATGTCACCGGGTGCTATATAGCACCCGATGACTTGTTCCCGGCCAGCCAATCACTATTATGCCAGTAGCCAACATGGTTACGGCATTACAGTGAATGCACGCTGATGCACGCTGATTGCACGCTGCGTGCACGCTGATTGGCTGCGTAGCAGCCAAGAAACATGCAGGGAGGGGACTCAAGCATGGCAAGCATAGCCATGCTCGAGCGAATACAGTGTTCGGCCGAGCATGCTCGCCCAACACTATGAATAACCCTTTATTCAAGCATATCAAAGTATGTTTACGTTACATCAATGATATGGTTACTGCTTGCACAAAAGTGCAATTCCACGACTTTGTCAGGTACTTCAATGAGCAAAAATATGAGAACATGAGGTTTTAAATCTAAATTTGGGGGTTCAAGACTGGAATTTTTGGACGTGTTAGTTTTGGTTGAAGACAACACTGTGATTACCAGAGGATACAGGAAACATACAGGACTGTTCACTACAAAAAGTTTCCACCCACCTAGTGTAACAACTTAGGTTCTGTATGGACGATTTGTTAGATTGAAGAAGATAAATAAATGTGATAATTAGAGATGAGCGAAATTTAGAAAAATTTGGTTCGGTAACACTAGTGATAATGATCTTCTTATTCAATCTCAAGAACTGAAAAGACATGGAGTATCCTATTTATTGGATCAAGCTACATCAAAGGCATTTATCCAGCAGGTATTGTTAACCATGTGTTACTCCACTCAAAAACAGAGAGTGCAGTGGAGATGTTGTGCTCTCTCTTAAATACAGCCCAATAGCAACAGTAATTCATAATACCATTTTAAAATTAGGGGCATACCACATACTGATGAGAATTTGAAGGAAATTACTTTCCAAAACCCTTTTTGGGGGAATCGTACAATAAAAGATGCTGTCACAGGGAGCCGGCGGCTCCCTTCCTCTGTGCAGCACCGCCAGACTCCCACTGTTGTTCTGAAGCAAGGACAAGATGTGCGTCCTTGTGTCATGACAACAGAGGCAGGGAGGACCTGGCGCACGTTCAGTCTCAGTGCGGCCGGCGTCCTCCCCATCCCCTTAACGACAGGCAAGAGGAGCTTCTGAGCGCTGGCAGGAGGGCCAGCGCTCAGCTATGAATATGTGTGCTATAGGTCACCTGACGCTGGCCACATCACGTGACCTACCTCAGAGTACTGGAAAGTTAGCCAGCACTTCCTGTTTCAGTTTGGGAATTAGGTCACATGACGCCTCCTTGTCACATGACCTACTTGGAGCACTTTTTAAACAGGCAGCCTGCCAGCCACAGGTTGCCTGAGATTGGTCTTCCTTCCAGAGCTTTTAATTTGATCATCTGTGACTTTCGAACTCGACTTCGGCTTGTGTATTTGACTACATTCCCCGTCTCATCCTTTTGTACCATGTTACCTCCTGGTTTTGACTTTGGCTTGTTCGTTTGACCTTGTTTCTGCTCTCTCCTTTGGCTTTGACGTGACATCCCAGTTTGACCCTTTTCTTGGTGACTACTCATTATTGTGTGTGTCTGTTCTATTGTTTGTTTATTGTTTTCTCCTGTTTTTACCTCTTTCCCTGTACACCCCTGCACGTACTTAGGCTAGGGATTGTCGACCAGTTGTGCGCCGTTGCCTAGGCCAACATGGTTACGGCATTACAGTGAATGCTAGCACCTCCCTGCATGCTGATTGGCTGCGTAGCAGCCAAGAAACGTGCGGGGAGCGGACTCGAGCATGGCGAGCATAGCCATAGGTCGTACAAGTAGGCAGGGACAGAGGTGGGATTGAAGTCAGGGCTCACAATTCCCCTGTCGTGACATATGCACTTGTAAGGAGTAGGTTTACAAAAAACAGGAATTTACCTGTTAATGAAATGGGTCCCAAAAGGTAATTTGAAATGTGGGAATTACTTCTTTTGTAGGCATAATTTCTGATCTGGATATTTTAATTCTGGAGGAATACACCAGTAGGTGCACCAGTGTATTAGTTGCTGCACTACAATTTGTAGTGTATGTATGAACTTGCCCATGTGGTCATTTTTATATTGGCAAAACCATCAGATGATTATTTAGGTAAATTGGGGAACATTTCAATTTGGGGATTTCTGGAAAGGGATGACCTCGATTGATAGCACAGGTAAGAAATGCCCATGAGAGCCATCCCAGAGTCTGTGATTTCAGGAATTGAATCTGTTCAGAGACCTCTACGTGGAGGAGATGGTCATATGCTTCTATTGGAAAGGGAAGCCAGTTGGATTATTCGCTCTAATTCAATGTGCTTCCTGGGTCTCAATGTTGAGAATGATTTCAATTTATCAGTGTATTTTTATAAATGGATCTCTCTTGTTCAGGGTTGGACTGGAGTTCTTTGGGCCCAGCAGAGGAAATCATTTTTGGCGCTCAACCCCCATATTATAAAGCCTAACAGGCTTTGATTCTAAGAAATAGACCCTGGTGGCAGGGGCTTGGCTCCAAAGGAAACTCCAAATGTTTGATTTTCTCCTGGATTTTTGGAGTCCACTCTTGTACTCTGGCGAGCCAGTCAGACACTGCTCGTTTTTATAAACTTGTTCTCTTCAGGTGCTTGCGTTATTGATTATTGGTTCTAGCCTCAACAACAGAGGCCTCCACCATCATCTCCTCGTATAGCTCCAAGAGGTCCGGGCCAATGAGGTCCCACAGCGCTAAGTAGAGCTCTGCTGGGAGACTGTCACTGCCCGGGGTCCTGCCGGGCCTGAAGGATGTAGTGGCAGAGTGTAGCTCCTCCACCGTCAAGAGAGCGTCCAAGGCCGCCACGCCTGCAGGATCAAGGGTGTTAGCGATACCTGACAGGAACTTATCGGCAGCATCCGAGTCTGTGGTCTTTGGGAAGTACAGGTTTCTGTAGTAGTTGCGGACGACTCCCATCACTCCCTCTTTCCCTGTGGTGATTTTTCCAGTCTCGTCTCACAGCTCCGTAAGGGGCATGTGCCTGGGCGTGGAGCTTCCTGAAAAAGAAAGAGTTACCTTTCTCCCCCTTTCTCCAGGTGCTCTGCTTTGGAACAGAAGATGATGCGCCTGGATTCCTTCTCAAAGTGTCTTTTCAGGCCCTTCTTGGTCTCCTCCAGCTCATCCCTGATGTCCCAGCCGCACTGGTGGAGGTCCTGCAAGGAACGCAGCTGTCTCTGCAGATCCCTGATGTTCCTCTTCCGCTCAAACGCTTGTTGATGGCCTTTCGCCTGAAAGAAACTGCAAACCTTGCCTTTAACATACTCCCACTATTCAGTAGCATTCACAAACAGGTATTTATCGTTCCGTTCCTCCACCCGATGTAGGCATTCCTCAGTTCCTCCGTCACCTCCTCTCTTTGCAGCAGAGGACAGTTAAGCTTCCTGGACCTGGGGCCGGGAGGGAAGTCGTTGCCCAGGGTAGCCTGCAGCCTAATGGCCCTGTGGTCAGAGAAGAAGCAGGGGACCATGAAATGCCAAGGGTGTTTCACCGCCCGAGACGTGAACACAAAGTCAATGCGAGATCGCTGTGAGCCATCGGGGTGGCTCCAACTGTAGTTGACAGAGCCACCACCCATGTAGCCCAGCACCCTGAACCACCATCAGGCAGAAGAACCCCAATACCAAGCAAAGTGTTCCCATCACTGCATTGCCCAGGACTACTACCGTAACTACTGCTTCCATTACTGCTACCACTACTCCCATCCTCTCTGCTCTTTCCTCTGGCTCATTGCACAGTCCCTTAAAGGGGGTGTCCCACAAAAATATTCTACAGTTTTCAAACCAGCACCTGGATCAGAATACTTTTGTAATTGCATGTAATTAAAAAATTTCTATAGCCACAAAGTTATTCAATAACATTTCTGTATAGCACCACCCGCTGTTTTTTTTCTCATTTCTTTGTCCTGCTCACTGAGAAGGCCGCACATGCTCAGTTTCATCCTCTAACTGACTCCTGAACTGTGATAGGGAGAGCTGAGACACACCTCCTGATCTGTGATAGGGAAAGCTGAGACACGTCTCCTGAGCTGTGATAGGGAGAGCTGAAACACACCTCCCGAGCTGTGATAGGGAGAGCTGAGACACGCCTCCTGAGCTGTGATAGGGAGAGCTGAAACACGCCTCCCGAGCTGTTATAGGGAGAGCTGAGACACACCTCCTGATCTGTGATAGGGAAAGCTGAGACACGCCTCCTGAGCTGTGATAGGGAGAGCTGAAACACGCCTCCTGAGCTGTGATAGGGAGAGCTGAGACACGCCTCCTGAGCTGTGATAGGGAGAGCTGAAACACGCCTCCTGAGCAGTGATAGGGAGAGCTGAGACATGCCTCCTGAGCTGTGATAGGGAGAACTGAGACACGCCTCCTGAGCTGTGATAGGGAGAGTTGAGACATGCCTCCTGATCTGTGATAGGGAGAGCATGGACATGCCTCCAGAGCTGTGATAGGGAGAGCATGGACATGCCTCCAGAGCTGTGATAGGGAGAGTTGAGACACGCCTCCTGAGCTGTGATAGGGAGAGTTGAGACACACCTCCTGAGCTGTGATAGGGAGAGCTGAGACACGTCCCCTGAACTGTGATAGGGAGAGCTGAGACACGTCCCCTGAACTGTGATAGGAAGAGCTGAGACACGCCTCCTGAGCTGTGATAGGGAGAGCTGAGAAATACCTCCTGAGCTGTGATAGGGACAGATGAGACACGCCTCCTGAGCTGTGATAGGGAGAGCTGAGAAATACCTCCTGAGCTGTGATAGGGACAGATGAGACACGCCTCCTGAGCTGTGATAGGGAGAGCTGAGACACGCCTCCTGAGCTGTGATAGAGAGAGCTGAGAAATACCTCCTGAGCTGTGATAGGGACAGATGAGACACGCCTCCTGAGCTGTGATAGGGAGAGCTGAGACACGCCTCCTGAGCTATGATAGGGATAGCTGAGAAATACCTCCTGAGCTGTGATAGGGAGAGCTGAGAAATACCTCCTGAGCTGTGATAGGGACAGATGAGACACGCCTCCTGAGCTGTGATAGGGAGAGCTGAGACACGCCTCCTGAGCTATGATAGGGATAGCTGAGACACGCCTCCTGAGCTGTGATAGGGAGAGCTTAGACACACCTCCTGAGTAGTGATAGGGGGAGCTGAGACACGCCTCCTGAGCTGTGATAGGGGGAGCTGAGACATTCCTCATTACCTGCAGCAGAAAAGACATGTCCCCTTGAGCTGTCAGCTTGATATAAGTCCAGAAGAGCAATGAATGGGGAGATCTCTGGATCCATGTGAGGTACAGGGCTGGTTTTAGCTTTGTTAGAAAGAGGTTGTCATGTACTACATGATGTCTGATTTTCTACATTAGTTTTAGTACATTTTATACATTAGTCATGGGATAACCCCTTTAATGATGTCAGTGGAGCAACCAGGAGAAGCTCTCTGGCTGGGGACACAGGAAGGAGATCTGGATGACAGTTGAATGCAGAAGTCTAAGGGGGCAATGTATTATTCCTCTATGCCAGTTTTCTGCAGTAAAAAGTTGCAAACCTGGGACAAGGTCAGCAGGGATGGCATGTTTATCTTCTATCATGACAGAGAACTGACATTTACTCCAGATAAGGGCTGCTGGAGATTTCAGCTTAGATACATGGATTGCTGGAGATGCACGAGGCATATACCTCACCATAAATTAACGGTTTATCATAACTTTGAATACATAGATAGATATGAGATAGATAGATAGATATACAGATATACATGAGATAGATAAAGTAGTTAGATAGGTACAGTTAAAACCAGTTTACATACACTATATAAAAACCTTTGTCATTGCAGAAAGTAATAAAAATGCCTTAAAACGTTCTCTCTCTCTCATTATTCCGGCATTTGGCAAATAATAATAATAATTATGGTAATCCTAATTGACCAAAAACAGGAAGGTTTATTCTGATTTCATGTCAGATATTGAGAAAAACATGTATATGTGTCTTTTTATATAGTGTATGTAAACTTCTGGTTTCAACTGTATCTATCTACAGTATCTACTGTATATATATATATATATATATATATATATATATATATATATATACACACATAAAGAGATATCAAATTTTCCTAAAAAAAATCCTGGGAGGACAGAGGGAGTAACATGCCAACCTTTAGAGCAATTGGAGCAAAATTAGTTCGGCTTAAATCGATTTGGGTCTGATTTGACCTTTTGAAAAACTCCTCAAAAGTTCAGTGACCAAAACAAATCTTGAAGGGTTCACTAATCTTTATTATACCTTAATTAAACAGTTGAAAAAATGTTTTAGGCCTCTTTCACACAAGCGATCCGGACTCAGTCCGGATGCGCTCAGGGTGCGTTGCGGGAAACTCGCACCAATCCACACGCAATCGCAGTCAGTTTTGACTATGATTGCGTTCGTTTGTTCAGTTTTTTCTGCGTGGGTTTAATTCATTTTGATGCCTTTTGCACTCGCGTGAAAAAAAAATGGTTGTTTACAAACCACATCTCTAAGCAGCCATGCGTGAAAAACGCATTGTACCCGATAAAATGCGATTTTCACGCAGACCCATTCATTTCAATGGGGCCAGGGCTGCGTGAAAAACGCAGAATATAGAACATGCTGCGTTTTTCACGCAACTCAGAAGTGATGTATGAAAAAAACGCTCATGTACACAGACCTATTGAAATAAATGGGTCAGGATTCAGTGCGGGTGCAATGCGTTCGCTTCAAACAGATGAACTCAACCAGTGTTCTGGATTTCTTTACACATAAGCCAACCATGGCTCTGGATATTGCTATGAAGTTCTATTCTTTCCGTGTGCATTGAAATAAATGGGTCAGGATTCAGTGCGGGTGAAAGGGGCCTTATACTGGTTTGTTTAATAAAGCTGTGGCCGACATATGTGTTACCCCAATATCTGAAGTAGTCATTTTATTCTGTGTTTTGTATCATCTGGCAGGAAACACCGCATCAGGGTGTCATATTCCTATACAATTGGGGCTCATAAAAAATCTATAAATGTGAGCTGGTTAAGCAAGGGTTACTAGTTACTAGTACTCTAGCGTCACTTAGACACCTATTTAGACTCCAGGGGAAAAAAATCATAACAAGCAATTACAATCCAAAATCTAATAATACAATAATCATCTCAGAGGCTGGGATCATCTCAAGGGATCACTTTTTGCCTTATAAAAATTGCCAAAATCAATGATAATGCAAAGGCAGATACTGAAGACACCGTCCCTGCAGATGGTATGTATTATATCATACACATTTAGACAGTGCTTTACCTATATGATGATGGTTTAATAAAACAACAACAATATTCCGAGGTGTTGCCAACAAATACTAGAAAAATTACACAGCACAACATTCTGAAACATATCATAATCTTTAGTATTACATGATTAAAATGACAAAAAAAGGAAAAAGTAAACCCATACTTACACAGATGTAGGATAACATGTGGAAACAATCTACTGGTAAATCACAGTATTAATCTCTAGTGCGGCACTCTGGAAACTGCACTTGGCCGCATAGCGCCGGACGTTCTGCCACATATCATGATTTATGGCCGGATCCTCACTCTGTTACACTACTACTGTATGTTGCTTATTAGGTGCACCTGTAGAGCATGACTTGTGCAGCTCAGACTGAGAGTAATGTAAAATCGCCCTCTATGGGCCTTACTGTTTACAGTTTTACCTCTACCACATCTTTTTGCCTCCAAGAGTGACAATTGACTGATGAACATGACAATAAATATATTTTAGGACCATTCCTTCCTGTAAATTAGTTTCAAATCATTATTTCCGGGATGTCTTATCAGCTGGTCATGCCAGAGCATCTCTGTATGGATACGGTCAGGACTTTACAAAACAAAACATTCCCTCCACCAGCCCCAAACCTAAATGCTCCCTCCAGTAGCTCCAAACCATAATGCTCCTTTTACCTTCCCCAAAACATAATGCTTCTTCCACCAGCCTGAAACCATGATGCTCTTTCCACCAGCCCCAAACCGTCATGCTTCCTCCACAATGCATCATATTTGGGATGAGGCTTTGGTGTGTCTGTGCAATTGCAGTTTTGCATACAGTTCAACTTTTGTCTCATCTGTCCATAGAACATTTTCCCAGAAGCATTGTGTAACATATCCGGGCAAAATTGGGACATGCTATCCAGTTGTATCTTTGGGCTCTTTTTCACCTACTTCAGCATTGTCATTTGTGCTTTCACTTTATTAACATGATTCCCGTTCCGATGGACAGTAACATCAGTGCTGAATTTTTTTCTATTTGTAGATAACTTGTGGTTTGATGTACACCCAAGGCTTATCAATGCAGCCTTTCCAGACTCATGTATCTCTGTGACATGTCTTCTGAGATCCTCCAATGTCTTATAAAAATTGTTTGCATCAAGGCATGGTTCACACTAACCAATCATTCTTGGAAAGAAAAACAGATTTGACAGGAACCAGGCTTTGTGTGTCTTTATTTAAAGTTAAAGTATCTGTGAGACCTACACTTCCATTCTACTTAATCGAAGCAGTGTTTGGCAATTAGAATTTGGAGAAATAATTAACACCGGGTTCACTTACTTTTTCTCTTTGCTCTGAGAATGTTTGCTCATAAAAGACGTGAACGGTACATTTTATTTTTTTAAGTAATGGCTGCAAAATTCAGGTTATTACAATTTCTTTTTTTCTTCCGACTGTATTTTCCCTGATAAATTAGAGGTCAATTATGTAATACAGGGATTGTTAGATTCCATCAGAGTAGAGACCTGAGTGAAGAACCTTGGCTATGACATCTACATGACCTTCATGAAACAAGAAATGCAAATTCCTCTAGCTCTTCACCTCCCCGAGAGAAGATTAAAAGTAAATTTATCGTAATCCACAAAATGTAATAATCCATTATTTCTCCATCACAGGAATCTAGATATGTGGAGGTTGGAAGGTGATGGAAGTAAAGCCCCTTTGGCTTTTTGCATTCCCAAAAGGGGCATTACTGGGGCACTTTTTGGAGCAGTTAATGTGGCTCAAATGGCACCATTACAGTGGACAGTTTTAAATTTCTTTTAACTTTTTTTTACTTTTCCATTCACACAGCTGTATGAGGGCTTGTTTTTTGCGGGACAAGTTGCTTTTTCTAATTGTACTGGGAAGCTGTAAATCCAAAATGGGATGGAATCCCATGGAAAAGCAATTCTGATATAGTTTTATGGGTTTTGTTTTTATAGCTTTCCCTATTGTGTAAAACTGATCTGTTTCCTTAATTTTAATTTAATGATGTCAGTATAATTACAACAATACCATATTTGTATAGTTTTTTTTCTTGTATTTTAATACTAAAAAAATAAAAACTTTAGAAAAAATATTTTTCTTCTTTGCATTGTCATATTTTGACCACTACAGCTTTTTTTTTTTTTTTATAATTTTGCAGGGCAATCTTTAGTTGATACCATTTTGGAGCATGTATTACTTTTTGATCACTTTTTAGTTAATTTTTGGGGGGAGGTGAAGCAATGAAAAAACCGTGAATCAACCATTTAGATTTTTTCCATTCCCCATACAGGATAAATATTATTAGTGGATTTATATTTTAATAGTATGGGCATTTTGTGATGTCTTCGATGCTAATGATGTTTATTTTTATTGTTTATTTTTATGATGTGGAAAGAGGATGAGCTGAATTGTTATTTTTTAACTTTTTTAAAACATTTTTTTTAAAGTCTCTTTAGGGCATAAACCTTTGATCATCTGACAGCTTCTCCCATAGACTGCAATGATTAAATATTGCAGTCTATGGAAGAAATACTGTCACTAGCAGAGAAACTCAAAGCCTTCAGAGGACCCGATAGCAACTGAACTGCTCCCTCGATTTCACAGCTAAGATGCTGTGGTCACAATTGACCATGGCATCCAAGGAATAAAATGTCTATGTTATAGCTGATCACAGACCATGTCTCCTGGTGGTTATGGCATGCCCTCAGCCTCTGATCAGATGTCATTTTTAAAGTCTTGACATTTGCCATACATGTACAATGAAGATCTGGAAGGGGTTAAGAATTTTTTTTTCACTTATAATGCTGCTCACCATCAATATTCTAGAAGCGTATATTGTTTCATCCTTGATCAGTTAATGAAAACAATAGTTGCATGAAGACACAACACTAAAAACACCAATAATAAAAATAAGAAATTATTTGTGAAGCAGTATTTATTTCAGGGAAGAAAATGAGAGGGTAGGGGAATATAATAAGAAACCTAACACTGACTACTGGTCAAAAAAAGTCTTGAACATTAGTTCACATATTCTGTCAAAAAGTGAAGATCAATTGTTACAAAAGGGTTAAAGTTTACTTCTACAGCCAGATTCAATAAGTTTTAAGTATTTATATAAATTAGATTTTTTCAGGATTAAGCTTTCAAAAATTATTTTTTAAAAATGGATAAATCTGGAATCAAACTCATCATCATTGGTTACTGCTCCTACTTTTCCACCCACACTACAAAACTGGAATGAGTGGTGCAAAAAGGCGCAAAATTTTTGTGGAAGCTAGAGATGAGCGAATTTTAAAAAAATTTGATTCAGGCAGTTCGCCGAATTTTCTGAAACAATTAGAATAAATTTATGGCGAATCGCGTTAAAAAACGGCTACTTACTGGCTACAGATAGCCTGTATAGTGATGTAGAACACTGTGCCTTGCAGTAATATGCATAGGGAGTCTGCTGTGGTAGTGAAACGCAGATAGCAGGCGCTTTTCTTCGAATCGCTGCACACTTTACATATATGGGCATTTATGGGGCCAAAACTGAACAAATAACTCAAGTGTGAACTCAGCCTTAGAGGTCAATATTAGCGCCAGCTATAAAAAAAAAGTGCAGAAGCCCAAGATCCTACTATAGCGCGAAAGAGCACACTCCTTTTACACAAATTCACTGATTCCACATAGATTTCTACAGAACTTGCTCTATTAAAAACTTATACAAGCACAGCATCCCAACAGTGTGGAGATGGCAGTAGCAGCAGCATCAAGAGACCACATAGTGGCATGACGACAGTGTGGAGGTGGCAGTAGCATCAGGAGACAACAGAGTGGCATAACGACAGTGTAGAGGTGGAAGTAGCAGCATCAAGAAGCCACAGAGTGGCACAACGACAGTGTAGAGGTGGCAGTAGCAGCATCAGGAAGCCACAGAGTGGCACGATGACATTGTGTATGCCGCAGTAGCATCATGAGACCACAGAGTGGTATGACAACAATGTAGAGGAAGCAGTGGCAGCAGCTGTAGCATCAGGAAACCACAGAGTGGTACGACAACAATGTAGAGGAGGCAGTGGCAGCAGCTGTATCAGGTGTGGAAGTGGCAGCAGCGGTAGTAGTCGAATTATGATGTCACAGAGTGGCATGACGACAGAGATGGCAAGGGAAAAGTTCTTATCGAAACTAATGTATGTGCAGAAGGAATTGACGTAGAACAAGTGTCAACCGTTATCAAGTTTGACCTGCCTGTGACTGTAGAAGGTCTGACAGAGTGGCACGGCAACAGTGTAGAGGAGGCAGTGGAAGTAGATGTAGCATCAGGATGCCATAGAGTGACACAACGACAGAGTGTGGAAATAGCAGCAGCAGTAGCAGCATCATCAGGAGGCCACAGAGTGGCACAATGAAAGAGTGTGAAAGTGGCAACAGCCATAGTAGTTGAATTACAAGGGCACAGAGTGGCACAATGACAGAGTGTGGAAGTGGCAGCAGCAGTAGTAACATCATCAGGAAGCCACAGAGTGGCACAATGACAGAGTGTGGAAGTGGCGGCAACCGTAGTAACAGAATTATGAGGTCACAGAGTGGCACAATGACAGAGTTTGGAAGTGGTAGCAGTAGTCAAATTATGAGGCCACAGAGTGGCACAACAACAGAGTTTGGAAGTGGCACCAGCAGTAGTAGTAGAATTTTGAGGTCCCAGAGTGGCACAATAACAGAGTTTGGAAGTGGCAGCAGCAGTAGTAGACCACAGAGTTGAACAACAACATTAAGGAGGCAGTAGTAGTAGCAGCAGCAACATCGGCAGACTACAGAATTGTACAACAACATTTTGGAGGCAGTAGTAGCAGCAGCACCAGCATCGGCAGACTGCAGAGTGGAACGGCAACATTATGGAGGCAGTAGTAGTAGCAGCAGCAGCAGCATCGGCAGACTACAGAGTGGAACAACAACATTATGGAGGCAGTAGTAGTGGCAGCAGCAGCATCGACAGACTACAGAGTGGAACGATGACATTATGAAGGCAGTAGTAGTAGCAGCAGCAGACTACAGAGTGGTGCAACGACATTATGGAGGCAGTAGCAGCAGCAGCAGCAGCAGCATCGGCTGACTGCAGAGCGGAACGACGACATTATGGAGGCAGTATCAGTAGCAGCATCGGCAGATTACAGAATTGTACAACGACATGGAGGCAGTAGCAGCTGCATCAGAAGGCCACAGAGCGGAACAACGACAGTGTGGGGAGGTGGGTGGTAATAACCCTAAGCACTGATAATGGTGGGTGTAAGAAGGAGCACTTGGCATCAGATGTGTGGCATTACGTGGGTGGCAGCATCAGAATATTTGTTGAGTCAGGTAGCCAGAAGAAACAGGTCTCTAGTCAAAACATCATGAATGATCTAATCTGACACAGGCAGGCGTTGGTGGTTGGAAATCCTGGCTGACACACACCTGATTCATCTTGACAAAGGTCAGTCTCTCATTCACACTACTGGCCGGGCAGGATGGTTTTTCCAGATCAAACTCAGCCAATTGCGGCCATAAATCTAGTTTGGCTGCCCAGTAGTCCAGTGGATCTTTAATGACGGGTGGCAGGGTGCTGTCCAAGTATGCCACCACCTGCTGTTTCAGGTCCTGCTCCAGGTCTAACTGATGCTGCTGGTGAGTAGTTTCTTCACTATGCGGGTAAAAAAAGCTGCTCATCAGCGACTGTAGACTTAGGCTGCTGCTGATGGAGCTGGTACTGCTACTGCCACCCCTTCCCCCCTCCAACAGCCATGGCATTGGAACATGAGCGCAGAGGACCCCCGGTCAGACCTGCGAGAGCAAGAACGATGGAGCAGATAGGCAGCGGCCAACTGACTACATAGGATGTCTCTATCCTAGCTCAATTTGTCCTCCCTCTCAGAAGGTGTAAAAAGGCCCCCATATTGGACCAGTAGCAAGGGTCTAATAGGGTGGAGAGCCAGTAGTCATCCCTCTGCCGAATGGTGACAACAAGTGAGCATGCATCGGGCCATTTGTGCAAGTGACTCAGAGGGACTCCCTGCCCCCATCTCCACTGCATACTGCCATGGTGTGTCTGGGTCATCTGCCTCCTCTTCCTCATCACCCTATAGCTTCTCAGACTGCTCCTGCTCCTCATCTCCTGTCACCTGGGTAGAGAAACTACCCATTTCTCTAGGTATTCTTTGTGCTCCAATGTCCTCCTCATCCTCCTCTTCCTCCACCTCCAGTTCAGCCCCCCACAGGGCTCATGTGGCTGTGAGATGTAGTCACCACATCTCCTGTCCCCTGACCAGCTAGATTTAACAGCATCTTTTCCAGGATATGAATGAGTGGACAATTAATAACTGGCACTGTACGTCAAATAAAACTTTTTTTTGCCACTAATACATGCTACAAAGGTCTGCCGTTTTACCACTTCACCACATAACAGCTAATAAGCCCTTTCTGGTTTCCAACACTAAAACAGCAAAAATCGGCTTTACTAAATGTAACTACAGTGCACAAGGGTTAACAACACCCTAATAATCGGAATTACAGAGGAAAACCTGACATGAGCAGCTGTAGCATGGCAATTTTGAATCTCGGCCACGGCACCATGGTGTAAAATGATTTTTCCTATTACCTTGTTGTTGCACTTCTTTCCATATCTTACACTGTCTCTAAAGACCCCTATTGAACCCTGTTCTGCTTCAATACTTTCTTCTCTATCCTTTCCCTTCTCTTCTATTCCACAATATGTATGTTTGCTGAGGTTTCTACCACTTTCCCTAGCGCCTGCAAACGTCTCTACCTGCACTAAGTTCACTGGAGAATGAGAGAATCCAAAATGGCTGAGGGTATTTATAGAGCTGTGACATCACAGGGCTGGCTGGCTGCTGATTGGCTGCATGCATGGCATTGTGTGTGATCCCTCCTTCCTTCATGTTTCTTGCTCCAAGTCCAAACACGTGCGGCTGCCATTGTAGTGAAAAAATAGTGATTCCTTACCACAAATCGTCAGGAAATTAAGATTCGGTACAAATCGAATAATTCCTGAAATTCAGATCAAATTCCACTTTGTCAGCTTTGATTTGCTCATATCTGGTGGAAGCCCTATTTTGCGAGTTTTTGATGCCAGAATTCTAGAGTAAACAAATGATAAATCAGGGCCATAGAATACCCTGATATTGTGCAATGTGTGTTTGGAGACATAGGTTCTATGTCAATGATCTATCTGCCTCCTCTGTGTCAATTGCACTACAGTATATGGACAGTTTGAAAAAAGCTTCCTGTAGTGTTTGACCAAAGGTTTATGTCATCAAGCTTGTCTCCTGGATTATAATATATGACTGTCTCATCCATATTCTTATTATTTTTCTTACAATACCAGAACTCTGTTTTCCAATGGGCTGGATCTCCTCAACATTCATCTCTTGGTATTGTAACTGGTAGCCTTAACTCCATTCATTGTTCCTGTCTACTGTACCACAATATTTTAAAAATCCAGTTTAACCCCTTTCCGCACCTGGGTGTACAGTTACGCCTGAACTCCTAACCATTGCTGTTGTACAAGGAAGTGTAGTAGAGACTCAGGAAATGGCAGCAAGGGACCAATCATAGTGATCCCTTAACAGTGATTGCTCTGATTGGTTTGTCTGTATAGAACCATACAGAGCCAATCAGAGCCTACTTCCACTGAAAATGCTGGTTTCAGGCTTTGATCTCCTCTATTCATGGCAGAGGAGATCTGAGCATGCATAAATGTACTTCTCTTAGCCCTCTTGGTGTCTTCTTTGTGCCGTACATGCCCTCATTGATCTCCACAAACTTTACATGTCGCTGCCTGCCACCACCCTACTGAATGATGATGACAGTGGCTGAGGAATGGAGCTGCCAGCATCAGCAGTAGGTATCAGCTGTAGATGTTTTTCATGGGGTTAACAAAGGGAGGGAGCTCCCTTTCCACTCCATTAGGCCACCCGCACTGTCATGGCAATTTCCCAATTGTTGCCATGGCAGCTGGACGCCTTACAAAGGCCTTCAGTTTTGTCAGGCACATAAGCCTGACAGACCCTGCCGATAGATGAGCATTGCAGAGTATAGTACAGCCATCAGCCGCACTGGATCTTCAAGATACAAGTTTGACTTGATAAAAAAAAAAAGTAAAAAAAAAACATAAAAATTGAAATAAATAAAAAAACATAAAAATTGTAAAATAGATGAGAATTGGCTTTGCTATTGCCCCATAGAAATTAATGGGAGCAGGAGCCACTTGTGTGCTGTGCGCTCCCATTTGCCTGGAGTTGTGTGGCATTCATCATCATTGTTCACAATGAAGCGGTCATCAGTGTGGGATGTGGTGAAAGGATGTTCAGTTCTCTGTTTTTCTGTAATTCTTTCAGTCTCTTTGTATCTCAAATACAACTTGCTGATGACACTCTGTGAAACTCTAAACTCAGTGGCCACTTCCACCTGAGAACATCCTGCTTGAAGCCTCGCAATGATGAGCAGGATGAGGAGGACTGTTTAAAAACCAGTTCTAATTGAACCAGAAAATTTATTGAGGAATTCATGGGTCAAGCACCTGTTTTGTCATCAAGATCCTTGTTAGAGAACAGCAAGTTGTGCAAAAAGTACTGAAATATTGAGCAGTTGGACATGTGCATTCAGAAGTTTAGAGAGGGTCACATTAAGTTCACCTGTAAAAATTACAGTTTCACCTGAATATCCCTAACTTTTTATGAGTAGTGTAATTGGTATCAACACATCCAAAACCACATGATCTATTAAAGGATAATTTTACTTATCCCATGTGGTTAACACCATACAAAATTAAAAATTTAAATGACAGAATTGTTGTTTTTTATCTCATCTCCCAAAAAATGGAATAAAAAGCGATCAAAAAGTCATGTACTCCAAAATGGTACTAATAAAAACTATATTCTGTCCGGCAAAAAACAAGCCCTCACATAAGTACATTGATGGAAAAAAAAGTTATGGGTCTTAAATATGGCGATGCAAAAAAAAAAAAAAAATCTGAAAGAATTGCAACTTTCCCCTACCTTATCTCCTAAGAAAAGCCCTTATAAAACTATGTTGATGAGAAAAAATAGTTATGGGTCTTAATTAAGGTGATGCAAAGAAAGATTTTTAATAAAAAGTGTTTTAATATTAAGTATTTTATTATATAAAAGTGGCAAAACATGAAAAAAATACTAATTTTGCATCACCATTATCGTATCAACCCACAGAATAAATTTATTATACAAAATATACCATATGGAGAACCTCATAAAAAAACACTGACAGAATTGCAAGTTTTGCGCACCTCACCTCCTAAAACATCCAATAAAAAGTGATCCCGAAAAAATGAGCCCTCACAGCTCAGTCACCAAAAAAGTAAAAATGTTATGGCACTTAAAATCAATGTCGGGAAAATTCCATGTTAGAAAATTCAGATGCCGCTCCTTTTCTTTTGAACTTTGCCGTCTGCCCATACAGCAGTTTATAACCACATACAAAGTGTTGTGACATTCAGGAGAAAATGGGTAACAAACTGTGGGTGCATTTTCTCCTGTTATCCCTTGTGAAAATGATAGATTTGGGGCTACACCGATATTAGCGATATTACTCCCTGAGGAAGCCACAGTGCGAAACGTACGTTGGGGTCACGGATCAACTGGTCGGTATTACTTCTGTTTGATTTACAGTAGATTGTTGTTTATCCATCTGGCCTGTGGTGCAAGGTTTGCTTGGACCCTGACTAGAGTGGATCACACCACTCTTGTTGGATCTTTTTGCACTAAGCACTTTACTGTTTATGTCTTTGGAGGGTGGTTGTGCAACATGCTACTTACCTGTGACTGTTTGATACCAGTTTATTCGTTCATTTATGCTGTCTCTGCCACTATATAAATGTATTATGGATATGGTTTTTATACCATTTTTTTATTCTGTCGTGATCAATAAAATGTTTTCATTTGAGCGCATTTTGTGTGTTGACATTTTGCATTCATTGTAGCGATATTTTCTTGTAAAAATGTAATTTTTTTCATTTTCACAGCCAAGTGTTTATAAATTCTATAAAACACTTAGGTCAAATTCTTTGAGAGGTGTTGTTTCCAAAATGTGGGTTTCCTTTCTAGGGGTACCTCAGCGTCTTTTCAAATATGACACAGCTCCTGAAAACCATTCCAGCAAAATCTGCCCGGTAAAAACCATATGGCGCTCCTTCCCTCTGAGCCCTACAGTGTTGCCCACGTAGAGGTTTAAGTTCACATTTGTGATGTTTCTGTAAACTGCAGAATCAGGGAAATAAATATTGAGTTTTGTTTTTCTGTTAACCCTTGCTGTGATATAGGCAAAAATTTATTAGAATGAAAAAATTCACTCAAAAAATAAAAATTTTAAATTTCACCTCTATTTTTTTAATTATTGTGGAACACCAAAGTGTTAACAAAGTTTGTAAAATCAGTTTTGTATAATCAGAGGAGTGTATATTCTAAAATGGGGTTATTTAAGAGTGATTTCTATTATGTAAGGTCAAAGTAACTAAGTAAAGCAGTGAATTGGTCAGTTTGGAAAATTTTATACAAAATTAGAAAAATTGCTTCTAAAATTCTAAGCCTTCTAACGTTCTAAGAAATAAAAGACATTTACAAAATAATGCCAACATAAAGTAGGCATATTGCGAATGTTAATTAAAAACTGTTTTGTGAGGTATAAATTTTTGTCTTTAATACATAGAACATAAAATTTGGAAAGCTGCATTTTTTTACAATTTTTTGTAAATTTTAGATTATTTTTATAAAATAAAGGTAAAAATTTACCATTAACATAAAATACAATGTGTCACAAAAAACAATCTCAGAATATTTGAATTTGTTAACATAGTTACTTGTTTTTTTAATTGCTTTTAGAAATCTGTGAATAATTGTTAAAAAAAAATCCTAAAACTTACATTTTATGCTGTACAGGGCATACATTTAAAATGGATTTTGGAAACTATACCTTGGTTGAGGAATTTTTTTTCACTGGTTTTCCTCAAAGTCTCCAGATGAGAATTTTACTGTTTGTTGGTTTGTTACTTATCTATATATTCAGCATACTGGGGAACAGTTTTCTGATTTGTACTGTCATCCTCAGCCCTCAGTTGCACACAGCCATGTATTATTTCCTCTGTAATTTGTCTTGTATTGACTTGTTTTACTCATCAGCTTCTATTCCAAAAATTTTATTTGATGTATTTTCCGAATACAGAAGAATTTCTGTCACTGGCTGCCTGACACAAATGTACTTTGGTTTGATTGTAGGAAGCACTGAGTGTGTGCTACTGGCGGTTATGGCCTGTGACCGGTATGTCGCCATATGCTTCCCCTTACATTATACCGTCATCATGAGCTGGAGGAGATGTAAATACATCACAGTCATTATGTGGTTAGGGAATTTCATGTTATCTGTAATCCCGACCACCCTAAAACCTTTTGTATTCTGTGGAGCAAACAAGGTCAACCACTTTATTTGTGAGAGTTTAGTCCTTCTAGAGCTGGTGTGTGGAGACATTGCCTTTTACAAATTAACTATATTCATTGTGAGTTTATTTGTCCTGTTCTTTCCTTTTGTTTTCATTGTGGTCTCTTATATCTGTATCATTATATCAGTATTAAAAATCAACTCAGCAGATGGCAGATCAAAGGCATTTTCAACCTGTGCTTCCCACCTGACCGTGGTTTTTATGCTCTATGGGACGTGTATGACCACATACATGGGGCAAGGAAAAAAATATTCATCCGACATAAAGTATATTTCTATAATGTATGTAATTATTACTCCTGTATTAAATCCTTTCATTTACAGCTTGAGGAATAATGAAGTGAAAACAGCATTTTGGAAAATGTTGACCAGATATTCAGTATCACATTCATTATGATTGCTTTGTCTTTGTGTAAAGCCATGAACATAGGATTATTTGTGAAGGACACAGAATCAGAATACAAGAGAATGCAAACACAATTTTAATCAACTCCTGTAAGGTCTAGCCTATTTTGGTCCTTAATGACATGTTTTTAAATTGATTTTCACATAACTTTTTCATTTTCCTGATAACATAGCCGTATTTACTGGTTTGCATGTGGTTTGCAAAATAGGCCAAACCTTACAGTAGTTTATTAAAAATTTTTTTTTTCATAAAAAAGCATTTTGTAAAGAGAAACTGATTTTCATTACTTGAGATTTTTTTTGAGAACTAGAGATGAGCAAATTTCTTAAGATTTGTTCCAGGTCCAATAGGAACTAATCAGTACAAATAAAATCAACCCAAGTCGAATGGGTTCAGATTGCCCTGAAAAGTTGTGTTGGTCACTCTCTGAGGGCTGAGGTCTCCTAGGATCATATACATCATCTCTCAGTAATGTCAAAGGGCTTGTTGTAGCTTTGTTAGAAAGAGATTATCATACATGTACTGTAACTGTTTCTTACATAAATCATAACCTCTTTAATATTAAAAAAACAAATCACACAACCATAGATCCAAATGGTGTGCAAAAACACTGCATTCATTTTCTACTTACAGAATTAAAGATTAAAATAGGCCATCATTAAAACATAGCAAGGTGCCTGACCTACCACTTTTGCCTCACCGCTTCTTCAAAAGCTCTGGGTTCCTCAGTATTTTTAAAAATGATTTTGTTATATTAAACTGATAATGCATTAAAAACTACATGAATGTTGGATTTTCAAAGTCCTATAAATTAGCAGAATAAAGTTACCATGTTATTTACCCCTCATGGTGAATCCAATAAAAAAATAGAAATAAAGAACGCTGACAGAATTGTTATGATTTGGCCTCCTTACCTCCCAAAATATGGAACAAATAGTGATCAAAAATGTTTATTTATCCCAAAATAGTACCAGTAAAAACTAAAACCTTCCCCTGAAAAAACAAGCAGTCAAACAGCTGTCTCAATGGATAAATTAAAAAGTTATAGGGTTAGAATATCGCAATGCAAAATAAAAAATTATTTTTAAAAATTGATTTTATTATGTAATAATAATAAAACATAAAAAATTATATTGTCATAACTGTATTAATCTGCAAAATAAACTTATGTTACACTCCATAAAAAATTAAAAACCTCAACAAAATTAAAATAAAAGAAACGCTCAAAAAGTCATATGTCCCCCAAAATGGTACACATATATACTACAACTTGTTCCACAATGAATGAGCTCTTACATAACTCAGTCAACAAACAAAATAAAAAATGCGTTGCTCAAATAATTATTTCAGCAAAATCTATGGTCCAAAATTCAAACGTTAAAAAATGGGGAAGAGCGAATCAAAGTTGACCATCTGAATTTCAGGAAAAATTTGATTTGCCTCGAAGTTGAATTTCCTTGCACTTTGTGGTAACAAATCATATTTTTTCTAAAATGGCTGCTGCTGTAACAAAGACAAAAGGAAAAAGCCCAGGAATAAGGGATCTCCCATAATGCTATGCAAATAGCCAATCAGCAGATTGCCAGTCCTTTGATTTCACAGCCCTATAAAAAGTCTCCTACGACCCGGTCTCCGCCATTTTACAATGAACTTAGTGCAGGGAGAGATGTGACAGGCACTAGGGACAGTGATTAGGAAATACTTTATTCACCATAAATAACTATTCAGCGGTTCAGGGAATTCTAGTGTAGTTATATAGTAGGGAGGCATTATCCACAGTATAGCAAGAGAGCAGGGACCAATAGGAGAGTGAAAAGCTTGGGTAATAGGAGCTATTCTATTACACTATGCTGCACTAATTTGGGGTTAAAGAGTGATTTAATACTACAGATTTTAGGTTGTTAGGTTGTTTGATACATCAGTAATTCCAGCAATCCTTGATTCTATTATTGGGGTGAAACTGCATTCTGATACTCCATTCTTGCATTCTTTTATATATAATTCTATCCGTTAATCCTTGATTATCTAATTGGGGTAAAATTGTGGTCTGATACTACAGATTTTGGGGTGTATATATATATATATATATATATATATATATATATACATCCATTCATCCTTGATTTTGGGTTGCAATTGTGACCCGATACTACAGATTTTAGAGTGCTCACTGCTCATGTTCTCATATATTAAATCCATTCATGCTTGTTTCGGGGGTGAAATTGGGGCCTCACACTACTGGTCTTTTACCCTTACAGTTACTGTTACTATCCAGTATGTCCAACAGACAGGTGATAAGCACTTTTAAGGGAACAGACAGTGGCCAAAATGTTTCTGGATTTGGCAGAAGTGTCAGCAGAAGAAGGAGGAGTGGCAGCAGGAGTCGCAGCGAAAGACCAGAGACTAGAGCTACCAGTGTCATCCAGAGGTTGTGTTTTGACCAGCAACCCAGCTGTCCTTCAATGGTTGACTCGGTCTTCAACTTCATCTAAAGTGACGTCAGAAAACCCCTGAGTTTGTGGGTTCCTCTGACACCATGCTTAATTGACATGGCCTGGGAACAAGCTCTGTGCCCACACATGTCCTGAACATGTATCTTTCATTTTCTGCGCAATCTGCTTGAGAAGTATTGTATGCCGTCGACTTAGCTCCATTTTTAAGTGAGGGCAAGCTTCTAGAGAACAGTCAGCAGCTACTGCCCAGCTAAGATGTGGAGTAGAGATCCGATTCTTTTTTCCAGAAGATGGGCAAGTAGAAGCAATGAGAGTTGCACTAGAGCTGGTATTGCGAGTGGTGAGGCACATGGCACTGAGCCTGGTGAGGGTGACATCAGTGATGTGCAGATAGTAGTAGATGATGATGTAGCCAATCACACGTGGGACCTGGATGAAGAAGGGGCTTCATCATCAGGGGAAGAGGGTGGCAGCTTGCGCGTAAGGCAGCGGCTGAGCCAACAGGATTGTAGCATAGCCGTGAGTCAGAAGGGAGGCAGGAACGTAAGGTCTGGAGCCAAACACTCCAAGGGTAGACCATCTGCTACGCAGGAACCTGCCTGTTCAGAAGGAACTAGCAGTGCATGGGTTCACGGAGGCCTCGACACCAGGTCATCAGCACTGAGTGAGGGGGGCAAATGCCATACTTGGTGCTGTTGGAATTTTTCATCAAGCCGCCTGAGGACGTCAGCTTGGCCATTTGTAGAATATGTGGGCAGAAGGTGAAGTGTGGTCAGGGTGCCAATGTTGGCACAACAGCCCTGTATCAACACATGCAGCATCACCATAAAGTGGCCCGGGAAAACTGTGGCACTAATGTAGTGGTACAGCCTAACGCAGCAACCGCTGCATCATCCAGTGGCCCGTACCCCTTCTCCAGCAGTCAAAACTCTACCACGTCATCAGAAGGGAGCTGTTTCCTTCCCATCATATACTGGTCCTGATGCTTCTGCTCCTCCTCCTACTCCTCGTCACTCTTTTTGCCAGCAATCAATTACTGAGGCAATTGCAAAAAGACAACAGTATGCATCCACTCATCCAACAGCGCAGAACCTGAACGTGCTCATGGAGAAGTTGCTGGTACTACAGTGACTCCATTTCCATGTGGTGGACTATGCACCTTTCAGAGAACTGATGGCTTGTGCTGAGCCAAGGTGTAGAGTCCCAAGCCATCATACTTCTCTAAAAAGGCAGTACCAGCCCTGCACACGTATATTAAACAGATGGAGGGCCAGTCCTTGAGCTTGTCGGTGTCTGCTAAAGTTCAACGCAGCACTGACATGTGGAGCTGTAACTATGATCAAGGAGATAATGTGTCCTTTATGGCCAACTAGGTAAATGTGGCTCATGCCCAGCCACACCACTAACTTGGCCAGGTGATGACACTGTCGCCTCCACACTCTCAAGCTGTGAGTCCTGTGCCAATGTCCTCCTCTGCCTCCTCATCCTGCACCTTGTCCTCAGCCTCCAATACAAGCACAATTTAGAAAGCTTCTCCAGCATGCCATGGTGTCACACTGTTTTGCACCTGGTTTGCCTTGGCGAGTCACACAAAGGAGGTACTCATCCACTTCCTTCGAGCAAATTGAATCCTACCTGTCTCCTCGTCAACTGAAAATCGGAACCATGGTCACCGACAACGAGAAGATCATCAGTTTAGTGCTGCATCAAGGAGGGCTGACCCATGCACCCTGCATAACACACGTCTTTTTAAGAGCAGAGGAAGGCTGTAAATGATTTCTTCATGATGCAGACACCCTCTGCAACTTCGAGGTTAGCCAGTGTCAGCTCATGCAAGACGCCTCTCATTTGTTCAGGCCCTTTGAAGAGGCCGCTTTATTTGTCAGTCGCCAGGACTACAGGATGAATAACATCATTCCAGTCCTTCACGTCTTGGAGCAGATGCTGATAAATTTGGCTGCCCAGGGGACAGGAAACATGGCATCCACATCTCACGCCACCTGAGCCCTGTGGGGACTGAATTGGAGGAGGAGGACATTGACGCACAAGAAATATAGACAGAAAGGGTTTTTTATGCACAAGTGACAGGAGAGGAACAGAAGGGGCTAGAGGGTGATGAGGAAGACCAGGAAGATGACCCCAACACATTGTGGCAGTATGCAGTGGAGATGGAGACAGGGAGTCACTTTAAGTCCCTTGTGCAAATGATCAGATGCATGCTGAGTTGCTTGCGTAGTGATAGCTGTATTATCACTATTCAGCAGAAGGATGACTACTGGCCCTCCACCATGTTAGACCCTCTCTACCACTCCAAAATGTGGGCCTTTTTTCCACCCGCTGAGAGGGAGAATAAACTCATCTAGTATCGAGACATCGCCCATCCTCACAAAGGTCTGAGAGAGGGGGCCTTCTGTGCTTACGTTCCACTGCCATGGCTGCTAGCGGAAGGGAGTTTAGGAGCAGCACCCACTCCATCAGCAGCAACTTAAGTCTGGAGTCTCTAATGAGCACTTTTTTTTACCCACCTACTGAAGAAATCACCCACCAGCAGCAGCAAGACATGGAGCAGAACCCGAACCAGCAGTTGGTGGCATACTTAGACCGCACCCTTCCACCCCACATCCAAGATCCGCTGGAATACTTGGCAACCAAACTTGATTTGTGGCCTCAACTGGCTGAGTTTGCCCTGGACAAGCTTTCCTGCAAGGCCAGTAGTGTGGCATCAGAGTGGGTGTTTAGTGCGGCGGGGGGCATAGTTACCCCAAGTAGTGCCCCCATGACACATGCTTGCTAGGCACTACATGTGCTGAACCTCAGAAGGACCCTATGCAAGCAGAACTTTATTGCTAAGTATGGACTTTGTGAATATATGTGCTTTTGACTACGAGTCATTTATGTATGCACTATAATATGAAGTATTTTTGATAAAGAAATACAAAGAAGAAGCTTATTTGTTTTTGGTGAGTTTTTCACTCTTAGCCTGAATTGCAGTCGAGCTGGGATATCAACGTTTTTGCACCATTGTGGTCCTGTTGTGCGATTAATGTTTTGTTTATGCCATCAATGATTTGATTGAGGACTGATTGTGTGTGGGACAGCACCTGGGAGCCAGATACGGTGGAGGTAAGGTAGAGGAGTCGGTAACATCAGAGGTGTGAGTGGCAGCAAAAAAAGAGCCAATGTATGGCCAGAACCTCCAAAAAACTGCCAGATGTACTTTGGGAACTGGTGATACTGCTGATACTGTGTTCGCAGACATGCCAGACTTAAGCCAAGTTCGGCTGCTGTTACTTAGGTCTGTTTGAGTATCTCCCAATTGTCTGTTTTCTTCTACATTGCCGGAAGACGTAAGCATTGAGGTATGCAAGATCTGCAAGATGAAAAAAAGCCATGAACAGTCAAACACAAATTACATTTTACTATCTGAAAATTGAAGTGGCCAACAGCTACTCGGCTTCGGTTCCGACTACTACCTTCGAGCCGAAGAGTTTGGTTTCAAGTTTTAAAGTGGTTTTCCACTTTAAAAATCAACTACTGAAGTTATTCAATGAAGTCATTTGCGACTTCATCAATAACTTACTTTTGCTCATCGGACCCTATACATTCCAATACTGTGTAATAAATTTTATCAATTTGTCCAACACCAATAATACACGTAGCAAGTAGGTGGGAGCACAGCATCAATGTTATTCAAACATATACATTTGCTGTGCAATACATTATATCACAGTGCAGTATATCAAGAAGGTGTTTCCCTGTGTCCACAGTGCAGCTCACCTCCAATGTCCAATGCATCCTCCCCAAAGTAGATGACTCTCCCATAGTGACCAGCCACTGTCTCATTCATCATTTTACCTTCCTTAGTGCAATACTTACCTAGCCCATGCTGGTGTCTCCTAGCAATATAAAACCCACAAAGCATATATGGATACATCAATCCTTACTTTTTAACCTGTTTCCAGTAATAACTAACCAACTTATTAGAAAAGGTAAAGAAGGACAGTTGTATCCAACATGGTATATCATACGTACATTTTTGTCAGACAGATCACACTTTGCAGTATATAGAGGTTTATCAAATATAACATATTGGCAAAACTAGATAGGCTTCAGTCATTCGTTAGTCCAACATTTCAACAAGGTCAAGGGACCACCAAAATAGAGTCAATGGTAACTCATAGCAAAACTATTAGGGGAGTGTGTGCTTTGTTTCAACCCTTTTACAAATTGGCTGAAGGGACAACTCGAAAGCTTGTTGCCGCACATGTGATTAGTAAAAGCTGCTGTTCTAGGTTACAATCGTGTCTATCTGATTCCTTCCATGTAGGAAGCCATGTACATGTGACTCACTAGTCAGTTTCCAGGTAAGGACTGACCACTTTATAAATGTAATGTTCTGGTTCAAATAAATCAAACTTCCCATGGCATCTAGCAGCAGCTTATCCCACTTCTCTTATGGCAGTAGACATGTTTTCCAATCCAAACTTGAATATTCATGGAGGAGCAAGGAAAGAACATCTTCATCTTATCTTACATCTATAGCATCTATAGCTTTAAAGGAATTGTCCAGCTTTTTAGATTTCAACCCCAGCCTGGAATACAGGTGGAAAAAGACATACTCACTTGCTCCATACTGCTGCATTCCGGATACCTGGCTCTCTTTACTGGTCTTTGCTCACCCTGTTCCATCCTTCTCAGGTGGGGTAGGCTGGTCCTACTTCTTGACTAGAGAGAGAAATAAGATTAGTGTCTGAGGGAGAGGTTGTAGGGAGAGGAAGCAAAGAAAATGTGCCCCTTTTCTTAGGACCCAGCTTCTCTCCATACTACTTAACAAGAAGGAGAAAGATGAATGAGAAGTCATTCAGCAAAGTAGGCTACTACAGCACTTCAGACTTTGCTGCCATGGAGGGATTTCAGTTAAGACTCCCTTCACGCTTACACAGGATTTGGCCAATCGCAGACACTAGAGTGTGAATTGCAGGCATAAATGCTCTCTAGCTCTCTAGTGAAAGAGAATTTAGCAAGACAGAATATTTAGAGTGCCATTGTCTGCCACTTTGCCAGTCTCCATACCTTGTTATCTGAGGAAAGAATTCACACTGCGCCCAGATTATAGTTGAATGCACTACAACCCATTTTTGTACTCAATTAAAGAGAGACATTTATTATTGTACCTCTGGCCTGGTTCTCTGACTCCTAGTATACCATACACTGGCCATTTGACTGCATATGCCCTGCCTTGCACCCATCCTAACACCTAACATAACAGGGACCTCAACTACCACTAGGCAGGAAACACCAGCATCAGGGTGTCGTATTCCCATAAATTTGTGCTCATAGAAAATCTACAAACGTGAGCTGGTTAAGCGAGGGTCACTTAGACACCTTCTCCAGGGTAAAAAAATATAACAAGCAATTACAATCCAAAATCTAATAACACAACAAACATCTCAGAGGCTGGGATCATCTCGAGGGATTACTCTTCTTCTTATAAAAATTGCGAAAATCAATGACAAAACAAAGGCAGATGCTGAAGACACATTCCCTGCACATGGTATGTATTATATCATACTCATTTAGATAGTGTGACACCTATTGTATATGTTAACCCTTACAGTCCCAGCGCCGTATATGTACAGCGCTGGGGCGATGCAGACACATGGCGCCCGCTCGCACGTGCGGCGGGCGTCATGGCAGGGAAAGTCTCTGCTGTTTCTAACAGCAGAGACTTGCAGGTACTTACCGCCATCGACGGCATCTTCTTAGGCCTTTAGATGCCGTGATCACGTAGCGTACGCTTCCGGGTGGTGTACAGACACTTGGGGTGGCCAATTGGGGTGTCTGTACACGATCGCAAAACGAAAACGCAAAGCCAAAAAAACCTCCGGGACTGAAAGGGTTAAGGGCTTCCAACCAGCACCAATATAGCAGGGTGTTGTCAATGTACTCAGATGACCTCCTAAAAAACAACAAAGCACAAAATTGTAAAACATATCATAATCTTTATTATGTTATGATTAATATTACAAAAGGTATAAAATAGACCCAAACACACACAGATGTAGGATAACACGTGTAAACAATCTACAGGTAAATCACAGTAGACACCTCTAGTGTGGCAGTCTGGAAACCACACTTATCATCATCATTTGTGGCCCAATAATCACTCTGTCACTCTGCTATGCTGCTTAATTGCTGCTCCTGATGATACTATTGCTGAAACACATACAGCGGGACTCATGCAGCTTGCAGTGAGACTAATGTAATCGCCGTCTGTAGGACCTCGTCTGGTACACCACTGAGCATGCCAAACGGTGGTCTTGATTCTCACACACAGGTTCTATAAGAGCTTAAGGATTTTTCCTCTCCCCTTTTTGCCTTCAAGGGTGATAATTGACTGTGGAACAGGAAGTTAAATATGTTTTAAAGATACTGAGCATCACTCAACAGGGGTACTCCTTGGTACAATAGATGCAATTTAGTGCCAATGTGGTTACTTCCAAAATTTGTTTGGAGGAATTACATCTGCTGTATCCTGGCATTTTTGGTGAGCAAGTTTGCTCTTTGTGGGGTTATCTACCCTTGAAGTTATTTTTTATTTTTGTTTTAAGTGTCTTTTTCAGGCAGTGAAGGGTGTACATTTAATTGAGATTTAATTCCCATCTTCTTTCCATGAATTACCCCTTTATCAGCAATCACCTCTACCAGATGCTTCCTGTAAACATAAATTAAATTTGCACAACAATGAGGAGAAATTAAGGGCCCTTCCTTCCTGTAAATGTGTTTCAAATCATAATTTCATGGATGCCTTTCGTGCACAGTCATCTTCTGGTCATGCCACCATGTCTCCATAGGTATAAGGTCAGTACTTTGACAGGGTCATTACAAAACGCTCCCTCCACCAGCTCCAAACCAAAATACTCCCTCCACTATACCCAAACCAAAATTCTCCTTTCACCTGCCCCAAACCAAAGTACTCCCTCCACTATACCCAAACCAAAATTCTCCTTTCACCTGCCCCAAACCAAAGTACTCCCTCCACTATACCTAAAGCATAATTCTCCTTTCACCTGCCCCAAACCATAATGCTCCTTCAACCAGCCTCCAAAGCATGATGCTCATTTAAAACATATTTAACTTCATGTTCCACAGTCAATTATTACTCTTGGAGGCAAAAAGAAGGGGGAGAGGAAAAAACTTGGAGCGCTTACAGAACCTGAGTGAGAACCTGTGTGAGAATTAAGGCCACCGTTTGGCATGCTCAGAGGTGTACCAGGCTAGGTACTCCAAACCATGAGGCTCCTTTCTCCAGCCCCAAACCATGATGCCCCTTTCACCAGCCCCAAACCATGATGCTTCCTCCACAATACATCATATTTGGGATGAAGCTTTGATGTTTTGAGCAGTGTTCTTTTTCTTCCAAACATACCATTGTGCATTTGTCTCACCTGTCCATAGAAGATTTTCCCAGAAGCTTTGTGTAACAATATCAGGTAGACTTGGGACCTACTATCAAGTTCCACCTTTGGACTCATTTTCACCTACTTCAAAATTGCCCTTTATACTTTTGCTTTCTTAACGGGACCCATTCCTAGAGACAGTAACATCAGTGCTGAATTTTCTCTATTTGTACATAACTTGTGGTTTGATGTACACCCAGGTCTTATCAATGCAGCCTTTCATACACATGTATCCCTTTGACATGTCTTCTGAGATCTTCTGATGTCTTATGAAAATTGTTTGCATCGAGGCATGGTTCACACTAACCAATCATTCTTGGAGAGAAAAACAGATTTGACAGGAACCAGGCTTTGTGTGTCTTTATTTAAAGTTAAAGTATCTGTGAAACCTACACTTCCATTCTACTTAATTGAAGCAGTGTTTGCCAATTAGATTTTGTTGAGATCATTAACACCGGGTTCACTTACTTTTTTCCCTTGGTCTGAGAATGTTTGTTTAAATGCTTTATAAAAGACCAGAACAATATATTTTATAAGTAGTATCTGCAGAAATCCAGGTTATTCCAACTCAGTTTTCTTATAACTGTAATTTTACTGATAAATTAAATAAATGGTCACCTATGTAATGCAGGGATTGTTAGATTCCATCAGAGTAGGGCCCTGAGTAAGGAACCCTCGCTATGATATCTATATGACCTTCATGAAGCATCAGAAAAGTTCCTTAAAATTTAAAAATCTCTTCACATCCTCGAGAGAATAAAATTACATTTATAGTAATCCCTAAAATGTAACAAACCAGTATATCTTAATCATAAGCATCTAGATATATGGAGATGGGAAGGTGATGGAATAAAGCCGTATCTAAATGCAAGCATACTGCCCTAATGATACTACCATATGATATCAAAATAACAGGACCACATGGTGCCTACATCATAGTGCCTATACAGCGCTAATATACATTGTGAGGAACTGGTGGTTGCGGACCATAAATGATGGAGGCCCCAGTCATATTGTCTATTTTGTCCATTGTGCAATCTGGCCTCCCTGTATGATAGACTAACAATAGAAAGTTCGGACCAGCGATACATATATATATATATATATTCATAAGTGCATATCCATAAAGCAAAACTATAGAAATAACAAAGTATGGTTGCACAGCATGTAATAAGCAATAGGAGTAAAAGTAAATCTGGATATATGTGGCGCTATGCCGACTAAAGATAAAAAAGGAAGTCCTTAGTTACACATATTTGCAAATGCGTGATCATGCCCACTCACCAATCGTCACGGTAACTTCCTGTGGAGTGGGTCCCTACACTCATCTATGCCTCTGTTCAGACTACATCCAAGTCTCCATTATTCAGGGCGTGTGAGACCAGCTAAATAGGAATCCTACCAGGAAGTCCTGGGTGAATGGGCGTCGCCAGGTCCAAAAGAGTTTGCGAGGCTCATTATATAACAATAGAAAGTTCGGACCAGCGATACATATATATATCTATATTCATAAGTGCATATCCATAAAGCAAAACTATAGAAATAACAAAGTATGGTTGCACAGCATGTAATAAGCAATAGGAGTAAAAGTAAATCTGGATATATGTGGCGCTATGCCGACTAAAGATAAAAAAGGAAGTCCTTAGTTACACATATTTGCAAATGCGTGATCATGCCCACTCACCAATCGTCACGGTAACTTCCTGTGGAGTGGGTCCCTACACTCATCTATGCCTCTGTTCAGACTACATCCAAGTCTCCATTATTCAGGGCGTGTGAGACCAGCTAAATAGGAATCCTACCAGGAAGTCCTGGGTGAATGGGCGTCGCCAGGTCCAAAAGAGTTTGCGAGGCTCATTATATAACAATAGAAAGTTCGGACCAGCGATACATATATATATCTATATTCATAAGTGCATATCCATAAAGCAAAACTATAGAAATAACAAAGTATGGTTGCACAGCATGTAATAAGCAATAGGAGTAAAAGTAAATCTGGATATATGTGGCGCTATGCCGACTAAAGATAAAAAAGGAAGTCCTTAGTTACACATATTTGCAAATGCGTGATCATGCCCACTCACCAATCGACTTCCTTTTTTATCTTTAGTCGGCATAGCGCCACATATATCCAGATTTACTTTTACTCCTATTGCTTATTACATGCTGTGCAACCATACTTTGTTATTTCTATAGTTTTGCTTTATGGATATGCACTTATGAATATATATATATATATGTATCGCTGGTCCGAACTTTCTATTGTTATATAATGAGCCTCGCAAACTCTTTTGGACCTGGCGACGCCCATTCACCCAGGACTTCCTGGTAGGATTCCTATTTAGCTGGTCTCACACGCCCTGAATAATGGAGACTTGGATGTAGTCTGAACAGAGGCATAGATGAGTGTAGGGACCCACTCCACAGGAAGTTACCGTGACGATTGGTGAGTGGGCATGATCACGCATTTGCAAATATGTGTAACTCAGGACTTCCTTTTTTATCTTTAGTCGGCATAGCGCCACATATATCCAGATTTACTTTTACTCCTATTGCTTATTACATGCTGTGCAACCATACTTTGTTATTTGTATGATAGACTAATGATTGGGTATTGTAAGGGATCAATCTCTCTCAGGCATGGCAGTGATGACAGACCACAGTGAGTTCAAGTCCAAAGAGTGCTTTACTGCTTGGATTTTCAGCATATACAGGTGAACTCTCACCAGTTATATTGTGACAGGCAAGGGCGATTTGGGAAGTTAAGTGGCCCTGGAAAAAATACTAAATTGGCCCCGTTTTGTAGTTGGGTCCAAATTGATGGAAGGTAGGGCCATCAATACCATATTGTAGGACATTATAACACACCCCAACAGAGCCAAATACCACAGTTCATCAAAAAAATACTGCCAGCAGCACAAAATGCATCCCCAAAAACTTCCACTAGCCAGCCATGAGGAGGGCCAAGGTGGCCCCCTGGGCGTCGGCCCACCGGGAAACTTCCATGTAAACTTCCATGTCTATGGCCAATCCACCCCTGGTCACAGGGGAAGGTGAGACTCCAGCATAGCAAAACAAAACTGGCTAATACACAGCGTTTCTAGCTCACCTTAGGTCATAATAGGAGAGAGATCTGGTTTCACACAGCCTCACCGTCTATTATTACCCAATCTCCAACCTTGCAGGTTAGCTTCTCCAAGCATAGCTTCTCTCAGACTGACAGACTGGGATCAGTGGTGTACATAGAAAAGTAAGGACCCCATAGCATGGATCAAACCAGGCCCCCGACACAGGGCATAAGGGTTTCTGGCTAAACCTTTTTCAATGATCCTTGGGCGATTTTTCCACTGCCTCATTTGCTAAACTTTGTTCCTTTAGAGGGTAGAGTCCTGACCAAGTTTTCACCTCCAGTAGAAGAGGAGATGATCCCAACTAAGACTGGGCCCCCTTCTTGCCTTAGGCTCCATAGCAGCCACATGATCTGCTGCTATGGTAGTTTCGCCCCTGACTGGAATGTGCTTTATTTCCCCCTAACAATACCAGCTGGACTACACCTGGGGATCTCTCAGGATAGGGGAAAGCATGCCCTGAAGGGAGTGGACTGTGAGGTCCCACTACCAAACCTACCTTCCCAGTCCAACTAAAATCCATTCTACCAACTCTAATACTTCACGTCTGGTTGTGTCTTGCACCTCTCACTATCAACTATGTATAAGTTTGACAACTACAGTCCAGCCCATCTTCAGTCCTGCTTGTAAGAGCTGATAAGGAGAAGCTTGTCAAAACAGGAGGCAGCGAGACAAGATTAAATTACAACACATAGGATCCATTGATGTGTGTGAATGTATGTTAGGGGATGTAAGTTCTAGGTCAATGATCTGCTCTTAGTTAAGAGACTCTGCCCAGCATGTCGTTATAAAGTCAGGGGCATGATAGGAAATGTGAATCAAGATGGCAGGCAACCCATAAATGGCAAATCGACTAAAGCAGGTGTTCTCAATGAATAAAAAAGAGCCTCTATGTTATTCTTTAACAGTATTCTATTGCACTACATGAACCATTTAAAAAAAATTGACCAAAGATTTGTTGTCTTCAAGCATGTCAATGACTCATGGATTGTCTCCATCCATATTCTGTTAGGGTTGGGGTACACAGACAACGGAGGAACGTGAGCCCTGAGCTCGCCCCAACCTCTGTCCCTGCCTATTGCCCCACCCACGCTAAACCGTGGGGCGACAACCACGATGACTGCGAAATACACTGAAATAAGGTGCAGGGAAAGGAAGACACACAAGACAGACAAATACAAAATAGGGTAGTCAGGAAGCCGAGTCAAACCAGGAGAGTACGTCAGGAGCAAAATCAGCAATCAAAAGAGTAGTCAAAAAACACGCCAAGGGTCAGAGAACAACAGGAGTCAAAATAGCAGATCACAAAAGTCACTAGAGTAGCTGGTGAAGAGAACCTCAAACACTGGCAGACATGATAGTTACTGCAGGGTTTAAATGCAGCCAGGAATCCCACTCCCACAGGTGAAGGGGAGGAGAGACTCCTGAGCACAAGATTAACCCCACGGTGACCCGGTCTGCATAGCAGAGCTGACGGATGAAACACCTAGGTTCTCTGGCGTGAACCTAGTGACCGAGAACGCGAGTGGGCTTGCGTACCCGCCGCGTCCCTGGCCCTCGCAGTGTCAGAGGCAGGACCAGCGGCACGGGCGCCATGACCGCCAGTCCTGACAGTACCCCCCCCTCCACGAGGGGCCTCCGGACCCTTAGATCGTGGAGACGGTTTCAACGGATAGTTCCGGTGAAACAATTTTACTAACCGAGGTGCATGCAGATCTCTAGCAGGGACCCAGGATCTATCCTCAGGACCGAACCCCCTCCAATGGATCAAATATTGCAGAGAATTCCTTACCAATCTAGAATCAAGAATTCTCTCCACTTCAAACTCAAGGTCTCCATCCACCACACATGGAGAGGGAGGGTCAGGGAGGGGTACAACGGGGTCAACATAACGCTTAAACAAACTTTTATGAAAAGTGTTGTGAACACGCCATTCTGGCGGGAGCGCCACCTTGAAAGACACTGGATTGATAACCTGAGTAATAGCAAAAGGACCAACAAACCTCGGAGCCAATTTCAAAGAAGGAACCTTCAATTTGAGGTTTTTAGTAGACAAAAGGACTTTATCTCCCACTAAAAAGGTTTCCGTGACTGTACGCTTATTCTTGGAGTGATGGACCATTTGGTTTTGTGATTTTTGCAAGTTCTTCTGAACTTGTGACCACACTGTGCACAGTAGGCTGGTTATGGATTCTGCCCGGGGGGTATCGGAAACCGACGAAGAAGAGAAAGAAAACCGGGGGTGGAAACCAAAATTACAATAAAAGGGTGATGTGAGTGTAGAGGAGCTTGTATGGTTGTTGATTGCAAATTCTGCTAACGGGAGATATGAAACCCACAGATGTTGACAGTCGGAGACAAAGAGACGAAGGTACTGGATTAGCTCCTGATTCATCCTTTCTGTCTGCCCGTTAGTTTCAGGGTGAAAGGCAGAAGAAAAGGATAACTTAACCTCCAATTTCGAACAAAAGGCACGCCAAAACTTAGATACAAATTGCACACCCCTGTCTGACACTACATCATCAGGAAGACCATGAAGGCGGACCACATGCTGGATAAAAAGGTCCGCCAATTCCTCCGCCGAGGGTAGTTTTTTTAATGGAACAAAATGGCCCATTTTAGAGAACCGATCCACTACCACCCAGATGACAGTGCACCCCTGGGATAGTGGTAGATCGGTAATAAAGTCCATAGAAATGTTGGACCAGGGTCTGTCCGGCACTGGGAGCGGGAGAAGAGGGCCCTCAGGACGTCTCCTGGAGGTCTTTCCCCGCGCACAGACCTGACAAGCTTGGACGAAAGCATGGACGTCATTAGCCATACGTGGCCACCAATAATTTCTTTTTAGTAACTCTAAAGTTCCTCGAACACCTGGGTGACCTGCCAGCACTGAACAATGTGTCTCCTCTAACACTCTCAAACGACAAGAATGAGGAACAAATAATTTGCCTTCCGGAAGGTCTTCGGGAGCAGAACCTTGTTTAGCGAGAATTTGAGTGGAGAGGTGAGAGGAGACAGCTGCCAGTACAATACCTGGTGGTAAAATATTTCCAGCCTCAGACTCAGAAACCTCAGGGGTACCAAAACTCCGGGACAAGGCATCTGCCTTTACATTCTTAGTACCCGGTCGGTAGGTAACCACAAAATTAAAACGAGAGAAAAACAAGGCCCACCTGGCCTGGCGAGCATTTAGACGTTTAGCAGTATCTAGATACACAAGATTTTTGTGGTCTGTGATCACCGTCACTGGGTGAAGAGCTCCCTCCAAAAAATGGCGCCACACTTCAAATGCCCATTTGATGGCGAGGAGCTCACGGTTACCAATATCGTAATTTCTTTCACAAGGAGAGAACTTCTTAGAGAAAAATGCACAAGGCCTCAGGTTGGTGAGGGTAGGGGGCCCCTGAGACAACACTGCCCCCACACCCACCTCAGAAGCATCCACTTCTACAACAAAGGGTCGGGAGAGATCAGGTTGACACAACACTGGAGCAGAAGAGAAAGCCATCTTAAGCTCATAGAATGCCGCACACGCAGCAGGGGACCAGTTACTAGGATCAGCCCCCTTCCGGGTAAGATCCGTGAGTGGTTTGGCGATTACGGAAAAATTCTTGATAAAGTTCCTGTAATAATTAGCGAAACCCAGAAACCGCTGAAGGGATTTTAAGGTATTGGGTTGAACCCAATCCGTAATCGCCTGAACCTTACACGGATCCATCTGAACATCCGAAGGAGTGACCACATAACCCAAAAATGAAATTTTTTGAACACAAAAAATACACTTTTCAAGCTTAGCGAATAAACTATTTTTTCGTAACCGAGAAAGAACAAGACGAATATGCTCATGATGAGAGACCAGATCTGGAGAGAAAATCAGGATGTCATCCAAATAGACCACCATAAAGACCCCAATATAATCATGAAAAATGGTATTCATGAACCCTTGGAAGACTGCGGGGGCATTGCATAACCCGAAAGGCATTACCAGATATTCAAAATGCCCCAGAGGAGTATTGAACGCGGTCTTCCATTCATCCCCCTCCCGGACCCGAATCAGGTTATAAGCCCCCCTTAAATCTAGTTTGGAGAACACCTGGGCCCCAGAAACCTGATTCAGAAGATCCGGAATGAGGGGGAGTGGCCCAGAGTTCTTGACAGTAATTTTATTTAGTTCACGGTAATCAATACATGGCCTCAACCCACCATCTTTTTTCTCAACAAAAAAGAAACCAGCCCCAGTTGGTGACTCAGAAGGTCGAATATGTCCAATAGTCAAACTTTCATCTATATACGTCTTAAGAGACTCCCTCTCTGGCACAGACAGATTATATATACGACCTTTAGGCAGTTTGGCATTAGGCAAGAGATCAATTTTACAATCAAAATCCCTATGAGGAGGAAGGACTTGAGACAAGGGTTTGGAAAAAACATCAGAAAAGTCAGACATAAACTTCGGGAGATCCACATTACTAGCATCAGTGGTACAGAGAGAAACATGTGACAGATGGGTCTTACACTGAGGACCCCAACGAACTAGATCCAAAGTTACCCAGTCAATTACTGGATTATGTTCCCGGAGCCATGGTAGACCCAGGATGACATTCACAGACAAATCTTTCATTACCAAGAAGGAACAAAATTCCTCATGAAGTGCGCCCACCACCAACTTAACCTGAGGAGTGCGGAATTTAACCAGACCTGCACGCAATGGGGTCTGATCCACACTAGACACTTGGACAGGAGGGGACAACGGAATCAGGGAAGGCAAAATCTGAGACACAAAATCAAAGTCTATGAAATTCGCAGCTGCACCAGAATCCAGAAAAGCCTGACCTGTACATGAGGCTGACTGGACCACAATAGTGCAGGGCAGGAACATTTTAGAAATTTTAGGGAGTACCTGAGCTCCTAGACAGTCCTCCCGACAACTGTCTAGGAGCGGAAGTTTTCCTGCTGTGGCTTCTTCGGACAGGCAACAAGCTGATGTTCGGGACTCCCACAGTAGAAACATAGTCGATTCTTCCGGCGATGTTCCCTCCTCTGCTCAGGGTTGATGCTGCTGAGCTCCATAGGTTCAGGCCCAGGTAGAGTTGAGACCGGACTGGGGGTCGGCTGAGGAGCAGGAGACACCCGAGGCGGTCGTCTGGACCTTAGGCGTCGGTCCGCCCGGATAGCGAGGGTCATGGCTTCATCAAGACTTTTAGGTTCTGCATGAGCTAACAACAAGTCTTTTACCTGGTCTGAGAGGCCGGTCAAGAACAGGTCCTTCAAGGCCTGATCGTTCCACCCTGAGTCCGTCACGTACTGTCTGAAAGTAGCACAATAGTCTTCCGCCACTTGTCTACCCTGACGGAGAGATAATAAATGGGAAACCGCTAATGCAGGTCGGTCAGGTTCATCATAAATCTGACCGAGGGCAGAAAAGAAACAGTCTAGAGAAAAGCGCAGAGGAGAGTGAGAAGGTAAGGAAAACGCCCAATTTTGTGGGTCACCCCGCAGGAGAGACATCACCAACCCCACCTTTTGCGCTTCTGTCCCAGAGGACCGAGGACGTAAAGAAAAATACAGTTTACATCCCTCCCGAAACGAAAAAAATGTTTTTCGATCGCCAGAAAAAAGGTCAGGAAGGGGAATCTTGGGTTCAGATGCAGGTAACTGAACGGCCGGAGGTGGCCCCGGGGCCAAAGCAGGCATGGTTTCCTGGACCTGAAGGCGTGTAGCCAGATCTTGTACCAACTTGGTCAAGGCCTGGACCTGTGCGACCACAGCTGACATAGGCTCCATAGGTGGAGTGAAAGTAGCTGGACGTATGCAGGTTGCAGGCCTCTTTTCGGCCAGTGTTTCTGTTAGGGTTGGGGTACACAGACAACGGAGGAACGTGAGCCCTGAGCTCGCCCCAACCTCTGTCCCTGCCTATTGCCCCACCCACGCTAAACCGTGGGGCGACAACCACGATGACTGCGAAATACACTGAAATAAGGTGCAGGGAAAGGAAGACACACAAGACAGACAAATACAAAATAGGGTAGTCAGGAAGCCGAGTCAAACCAGGAGAGTACGTCAGGAGCAAAATCAGCAATCAAAAGAGTAGTCAAAAAACACGCCAAGGGTCAGAGAACAACAGGAGTCAAAATAGCAGATCACAAAAGTCACTAGAGTAGCTGGTGAAGAGAACCTCAAACACTGGCAGACATGATAGTTACTGCTGGGTTTAAATGCAGCTAGGAATCCCACTCCCACAGGTGAAGGGGAGGAGAGACTCCTGAGCACAAGATTAACCCCACGGTGACCCGGTCTGCATAGCAGAGCTGACGGATGAAACACCTAGGTTCTCTGGCGTGAACCTAGTGACCGAGAACGCGAGTGGGCTTGCGTACCCGCCGCGTCCCTGGCCCTCGCAGTGTCAGAGGCAGGACCAGCGGCACGGGCGCCATGACCGCCAGTCCTGACATATTCTTACTGCTCACAACTCTATTTTGTATCTCTTCAATATGCATCCATAATGAATGATTGAAATTCATCATTTGTTTGTTTTGTTTTTTTACACCGGTAGCCTCAACTCCACTCCTTGTGCCTGCCAACCACAATAATGCAAAATTTCTCAATTCATGACAAAGTTCAAAAGAACCACTATTTTCTCAGATTTTTTGTTACTGCCCATCAGCACTTGTTAGTTGAATAGTGTTGAATAGTATCTTTCAAAAAAGTACAAAATGTACAATGCAATTCAAAAATATAAGAAGAACAGTTACAACTACTTAAACCTTTTGTTGTTTGGTCAGGGGAGATCAAGAAAAATATCAGAAACCCTGTCCATAAAAAATACCCAAAAGACTTTGAGGTATGCATTTACCCATCTCCTTCGTTGTCCATTTTTCCCGAAGACCTGAAGAAAATTTGCTTCAATATTGTATAGTCCTGCTGGCTTCCATTATCTTATCTCCTCCTTCAACCTTCATTGTATGCAGTTCTCTTATAATGGACTTCTCTGTGTGTTTACTCGCTTTAGTAAGGTCATCAGAGCAGGATCTATTTTTTCTAACCTTTAATAAAGACAACTGGACTACCTCTTTAAAATGTAGAACATATGCAAAAAGGTCAAGAACAAATTTAGATTGTATGATATATGATTTGATAAAGTTACATCCTTCCATAGAGCTACAGACCTTCAAAAAGGAACCACAAATTGAATTCAACCTTTGACCCATTCTTACTTTTTTGGAAATTTTTGCATTCGTTATCAAATTTAGAATTCTGAGAATATCTTTTAAGAAAATTCATACAGTTTACATTTTATGCTTTACAGGGCGTACATTTAAACACGGATTTTGGAAACCAAACCTTGGTTGATGAACTTTTTTTCACTGGTTTTCCTCAAAGCCTGCACATGAGAATTTTACTGTTCGTTGGTGTATTAATTATTTATTTATTGACCCTATTGGGGAACAGTTTTCTGATTTGCACTGTTATCTTCAGCCCTCAGTTGCACACAGCCATGTATTATTTCCTCTGTAATTTGTCTTTTATTGATTTGTTTTACTCATCAACTTCGATTCCAAAAATTCTATTTGATGTCTTTTCTGAACAAAGAAGAATTTCTGTCACTGGCTGCCTGACACAAGTGTACTTTGGATTGATTGTAGGAAGCACTGAGTGTGTGCTACTGGCGGTGATGGCCTACGACCGGTTTATCGCCATATGCTTCCCCTTATATTATACCGTCATCATGAGCTGGAGGAGATGTAAATACATCACAGTCATTATGTGGTCAGGGAATATAATTATGAATGTAGTTCCTCCAATGATAAAGCCTTATGTATTCTGTAATGGAAACAAGGTCAACCATTTTGCTTGTGAGATTTTAGTCCTTCTAGAGTTGATGTGTGGAGACATCTCCTTTTATAAATTAACTATATTCATTGGGAGTTTATTTGTCCTGTTCTTTCCTTTTGTTTTCATTGTGGTCTCTTATATCTGTATCATTATATCAGTATTAAAAATCAACTCAGCAGACGGCAGATCAAAGGCATTTTCAACCTGTGCTTCCCACCTGACCGTGGTTTTTATGCTCTATGGGACGAACATGACCACATACATGGGGCAAGGAAAAAAATATTCATCCGACATAAAGTATATTTCTATAATATATGGAGCTGTGATCCCTGTATTAAATCCTTTCATTTACAGCTTGAGGAATAATGAAGTGAAAACAGCATTTTGGAAAATGTTGATGAGATATTCAGAATCACTTTCATTATGATTGCTTGTCTTTGAACAAAGCCATAAACATGGGATTATTTGTGAAGGACACAAAATCAAACAACATAAGAATAAAAACACAATTCTAATAAACACCTCTAAGGTCCGGCCTAAATTGGACCATCATTTTTTTTTTAATTTATTGTCGCATTCCAGAAGCCATAACTGTTTCATTTTCCCGATGATATAGCAGGGTAAGTGCTTATGTTTCTAGTGAGACTAGTTGTATTTTTTAAAAGGTAAATGTTGTCAGGCAGGTATCAGCATGATGAAGGCAGCAGTAGCCTTACGGAAGATGATGGTTAGCAGGCCGCAGCTGTGGCATGATGGCAGCAGTGGCATGATGGAGGCAGCAGCAGCCTTGATAGTAAGCAAGCAACATGATAGTAGGTAGGACGGCAGGCAGGCAGACAGCAACAGTGGCAAGGCCAGTTTTATTCATCAGCCTCAGCTGGAGGAGTGTTTCCTGGTAATAACGTAATTTGTCCTTTCTGTGGGAGGAAAATATATCCCAAATTTTCTTTGATAGCAAGGGTCTGACAGCAAGGCTATCCTGTAATCATCAGACAGCTTGATGTCAACGATACACTTAGCACTTCATAAGTAAGTGAGCATACAGTTCGCCATTCTGGCCACCATGCCTGGCGAGCTAGTTCTTTCAGACTCCACCTACCACTGAGACGATTGGGTGTCCTGGCCAGTGCCGTCGCCATCATCATCATACTCTTGCTCCTCCAACTCCACGTCTTGCAGTGTTAGCTCCTTATCGTTCTCCATGGCAGTTTCTCCTTGTGGGTCACCAATAGCTACAGGGCGGATGACAAGATGTATTAGCTGTTCTTCTTCCGTTGTCATCCTCTGCTGCATGAGCATGAGTTAGCTATATATGAGGGGAATGTTCATGCAGCAGTTGTCCCTGCTGACAAACTTTGTGGCCTCTTTGAAGAGCTTCAGCACCTGACAGGTGACTCAGATGAGCTACCACTTCCTGACCTTGAAGCAACACATGCTCCATGCTGCTGAGGCGGTCTGGTGCATGACAAAATCGTTCACGGTTTCCACCTTTCCATTGCTCGTACAGACATTCGAGCATGTGCAAAGTTGAATTCCAGCAAGTTGGAACATTGCAAATTAAGAGATGTAGCAGCAGGCTAGGAGAACATGCCTTGCCATGTTAAAATGGCTGAAATGCTTGGACAGTTTCCTGGACATTGCCAGCACCTTGCGCAAGCCAGTGTACTTATTTAAAAAGTGTTGCGTGACCAGGTTAATGGCGTGTGCCATGCAGGGAGGGGCAATGATGGTACTGCACCCATTTTCGCTGACCACCTTGCCCAGTTAGAGTTGTCAGAGTGACAGCCAGCACGATTTTTGCTGCTTCATGTACTTTAGTAACTTCTCGCCTGTGTGGATACTCTCACCCAGGACGATCAGCTCCAACACCGTGTGGCAACGCTCCTTGTGATAGAAAGGAGGGGGAGCCATTCTGTTCCCTGCTGCTAATAAGATCCTGGTGACACAATCCTGGGGGAGTCAAAAGAACCTGGTCTCATTGATGGGCTGCCGCCTCCCCGCTTCCACAAAAAACATTGACCCAGTGGGCCGTGAAAGTCATGTACTGTTCCTGCCCATAAGACCTGCTCCAGGTGTTCACTGTGGAGTGAACTTTGTCACATACAGTAGTAAGAATCTCAGAGAGGATCCCATATTGTCCGAAACTTGACAGTACATGGCAGGGATGGCTTTTTGGGAGAAATAATGGCATCTAGGTATCTTCCAGTGAGGCTAAGCACATGCCATCAGTTCCATAAAGGTAGCAGACTCTACTAAATGGTACGGCAGCAACTACACTACCAGCAACCTGGCCAGGTGAGAATTAAGCTTCAACACCAGCAGATTCCTGGGTGTGTGCAATTGTTTCCTGGCCTTGCATTAAGTTATCGATTGCTGATAATGGAGCAGAGGAGGAGCTGAAGAGGAAGAAAGGGATGATTACGATGTGAAAGACACCATTGTGCCCATGGATGTGACTTGGCTGCCGCAAGAGAACCAGGAAAGGGTGAGAATTCCTGTTGAAGCCACTGGAAAAGCACCTTTGCTTGCCCATGGGATAGAGTAATGCACCTTTCTGTGGTTCAATAGAGCTGTGGTGCCAACACATGTGTTTGCCTGCCCATGTCTTATTTTATTCTTGCAGAGCTTGCACAGGGCAATGCTTCTGTATTCCAGCAGCGTGGAGAAAAAATGCCAGATGGGAGACACTTGTGCAGACAAGCTTGACTTAGTTCTGGCATTGTTTTGGACTTATTCACCCACAGTGTAAGGGTCACCACCAAATTCTGACATGCCCCGGCTGTTCTTTAGGAGGTTCATCACCTCTGCTCCTTATTGCTACCACCGCCTTCACTCTTTTCCTCTGATATTGACTCCACCTTAGCACCCCGATCCGTGTCCCAGGTCCTGTCCAGCATACAATCATCATCGGAGTTCTTACCCTCCCTGCTGATTTTATGAGACTGTGAGATATCATGGTGAGTTCTTTGGCCCCCCTCCACTCCTATGCATTTTCCCAGACCTCCACTGTCACTGACCCCAACGTCAATACTGTGGTTATGGTGCCACTATTACCACCACCAACACAACTATGCATGGGGTCCCCAGACTCATTCTGAACCTCCTTCAGTACAAACGCTGACTGCCCTCACACAAGTCGTCAACAGGAAGACTCTCTTGACCATCTGCCATAGAGTGTGGTGGGGTTTTCTTGTCACCTTTTAAGAAAAAAGAAGACGCTCCTTTAGGAAATGGCAATGAAGACTAAAAGGACTTCACTGAAAGGAGGAGCAGCAGGAGAAACGCTGTGACCCTTGGTTCCACTGAACAGGTTGAGACACCGAAATCACCTCCACATCATCCTACTGTGACTGAGACGAAGACTGAGCCATCCAATGCACAATCTCATCATCAATAATGTTGCACCTTTCTGAAGCCAGGGACAACTGCAGCCTACTACTACTTCTGGCTGGATAGCTGGTGCTTCTACTACCCACATTCTGGCCCTGGGTCTTTTGTTTGGAACCCTTCTGTATCCCTGACATTTTTGGTCCTAAATGTACACAGTTACACAAAGTATTGAACAGTTTACAAATCTGGTTTAAAGGAACTTATAGACAGGGAGATGCAATATGATGTCCTTCCATTTTGACAAGGGAAGACATTGCTACCAACAGTTGGCTTTGCAAATACTCGAGTATCTGCACCACTAACGGATATGCGCCCAATGTCTTTTGCTCATTAAAATATGCAGAAATAAACTATAATGCAATTATTTCCACATCTCCCCCCACACCAACATTTCTGTCCATTTGAACCCACTGTACCATGTGACCAACCTCCTCTAAAGATGTTGTCTAAGTGAACGCCTCATTCTTCGCAGTACCCCTGATGGTGGGGATAGGCTTTCCAGAGGGGAACACCAGGTGCAACCTCTTGAGGAGGATTGTTACATGAGGTAGTTGGTCCATGTAGAACAGGTGGTACCAGTTCAAGGTAAAACAGGTACAGTCGAAGTCACCAGGCCGATTCGTAACCAGGAGCGACAGTACAGAACCAAAGGATAAGGAAGAGTGATGCACGCTGGCCCTACTGAGATGCTACAGGAAATAGGCTAGAAGGCATGCTGTGTCCAGAAGGTACAGTATCTGCAGGCACAGAGACCAGGACCAGAGCAGTGCATGGTCACCACTGCTATCTGTCCTCTAATGCAGCTGGAAGCGGGCAATTAATGAGGCAACTAGGGAGGGCAGCGCTCGCCCGCACATAGAGCCTGCAACCGCGGTGGTAAGTAGACGAACATTGATGATCCGCAACCACTGTTACAACTTTAAATTATGATAAAACTACAGTACATCTTCATTTCATATCCTTTAAAATGTATGGGTTAAATTAATTTAAAAAAACGGATGTGCCCGTATGTAACTGATTGAGCCTATCTTAGTTGGTGGGAGGCCACATTATTTTTGGTTACTATATATAGACGACGTGCTTTTTCTTTAGGATGGTACTAAATCTCCTTTTTAAGCTTTTGTCGAGATATTGATTAAAAATAATCTGGGTCTTCATTTTTCATTTGATATTAGTGACAAATACTGTAGATTGACTTTCTTAATTTATCCATTTGGATTGACACAGAACATAATATTCACACTAAAATGTTGTGAAAAAGAGATATAAATAATCTAACATGGGACTGTCTGCAGTTGGTCCCGTTAAAACAGGGTATCCCTATCAGCCAATATTTGAGGGCACATCAATGTTACTCACAAAATTCTGATTTTAAGATGGAGAGTCATGACCTGTACAAGAGATTTAGAGAATGCATATATCCTTGTAAACCCCTTTAAAAAGCATACAATCATGCATGCCACACACCACGGGTCAAAATATTAAAATCCACTAGAATCCCATCTCCTAGAAACATGATGAGATATCTTTAGCACTCCTGTGCTAAAGATATTTGTAAAATAATGCCCAAACATTGGCCAATTTTACTTGCTGACATTGACTTAAAAGTGTTAATAACCAAATATCCTAAGATAACATGCCATAGGGGTACACATCTCTGTCATATGTTTGAAATTTCATAATGAACCGGGTTTGTTATGAACTTCTCAAAAGTTCATCTGCAAGACGAACCTGAAGCTTCTCGACAAATCCAGTAAAACGGCATGCAGCACCATTTTACTGCACATGTCAGTGGGGAAAAACATGAGGGAAGAAATAGGATGTTCACAATGACCCTCAGTGGGCGGGGGGGGTGGAACTGGCCCTGATTGTCAACACAGACAGCCTGTATTAGTCAATCAGGGCTGTAGCAGGCAAGGAAGTGCCCTTTCAGAACGAGCACAACGTAATTCTGTGTTGGACTTTAAATGAGGGTGGACAAGTACATGATCTTAAGGACAGTGTACAGTAACAATCAAGCTTCTATTCTAGTGAAGGGAAAGGCTAGAATTAAGAAGAATTGTGTAGAAAAGGGAAAGGCAGGGAAAGCTGTCAGCCAGGAACTGAGAAGACAGGAGCTGAGGCTGGATGTGCCAGGCACACCCAGCTTGTGTCGGGTGTAAAAAGTACACTGGCTTGTGCCGGGTGCTAGCAATGTTCAGGAGGTTGTCCTAGCAGTTCAGCTATTCTAATGTGGTGAGAAAAGCTGTTCTAGACTTGCAGTGACAGAATGGTCTGCCTCTACAATGTTTAATCCGTGATGTTCCAAATAGTAGGAATTCAAAATTGCACCTCAGAATATCTGTACAAGCAGTGGAAAGCTGTGAACGATTTTGTCATGAGACACCTGTCGAATGCTGAAGCCCTTCGAAAAGGCCACAAAGTTTGAAAGCATGAACAACTGTAGCATCTCATCACCCTCATATTTATCTTAGAACACACACTGATGCTCATGCAGCAGAGGACGACGGCGGAAAAGAACAGCTAACACATCTTGTCATCTGCCCTGTGGCTGTTGGGGACCCACAAGGAGAAACTCCTATGGATGAGGGAGATGAGGATGAGGGGCTGCTACTGGAGGAGGAGCAGGAGGATGATGATGACTAATGCGCCAGCCAAGATACCCATTCGTAATAGGGATGGAGCCAGAAAGAACTAGCTTCTCAGACATGCTACCTAGAAGGACATCCTGTACGCTCACTTTCTTACGCACTGACAGGTGTATGATTGACATCAAGCAGTCTGATTACTACTAGAAAGTAATGCTATTAAAGCGAAATAGGGGAATGTTTTCCTCCCTCCGAAAATTAGGGCAAATTATGTTATTACCAGCAAAAACTGTATATGCAGCTTGCTGCAGCTATTGGCGAGCAGACTCCTACATCCAGCATGTCTGAAAGAGAGGACCCTCACCACCCCCCGCAGAGTCAGCCACCTCCTGCCTCCACAAGCAGCAGAAGCTGCAGCAACAGCAATCAGTTTAATCTCCTCAATATGATGAAGATGCTTTTTCACGTGCCGCACCAGGCTGAGGCAAATCAGCAAGCTGTGACCTCCCTCCTCAATGCCCAGGTTCAGTCTTTCCTACATTCTGGCCTATCTCCGGCACATACCCTGATCTCATGGACTCCTGGGCAACTCTGTCTTCTTTCTTTCCTAGCCTCCAGTGTCATCTCAGAGATGGTTATTAGTGTTGCAGGAGATGTGGTGAAAGCCCAAATGGACTAAGTTGTTTTGTCAAAATGAACCAAGCTTAGATTCGGTAGGATTTTAAAACTCCTCCGGCTGAGGCCAATGAATAGATCTGGCCTTGTTACCGGTGTTCTATTTTACCACTGTTGCTGTCTACCTGCCAGCCGTCCTGCCTACCATCATATTGTCTACCTACTATCATGTTCTGTATGGGTGCTGCCTCCATCATGCCCCCACTTCCATCATGCCACTGCTAATGCCTGCCTACCATCATATTCCATACAGCTGCCACTGCCATCATGTAAATGCCTCTGTCATGCCACTGCTGTTGCCTTCCTACCACCATTTTCTGTACAGCTGCTGCCTCCATCATGCCACTGCTGTCTGCTTGCCAACATGTACCACATGACTGCTGCTTCCGCCACAACCTCAGCTGCTACTCCTCACTGCTAATCCCCTACTGCCACAACTATTAATGCTATACATCCACCACTACTACTATTACAATTAGACGATCTACTGCCTTGTATGTTCCATGCTATGCAGCTTCTGCTGCCACTGTTATTGTGGCCACGTGCCTCTAATACCCAACCCTTTCCACATCCACACTGCACTGCTGCGGTTCACAATTAAGGCTAGAGCTACACTGCAACATATGTTGCCCCAATGTCGCACAACGTTTTGTGTGATAGTCAATAGTGTCGCACTGCGACATGCAACACTCGCACAGAAATCCAACTTGGAAGGATTTTTTGCTACTGTCGTGTTGCAGTCACAACATGTCACATGTCGCGGTGCAACACCATTGACTATCATTATAAAAAATGTTGCACAATTTTGGTGTAACCCTAATCTGAAAGGTAAATTTTTTCTAGGCTCGTTCATAAAGAGCTACTTTTTTTCTGACAATTAACACTTGTACATGTGATAAGGGCAGGCATTCTGACCCTGTTAAGGCATCATTTTTGGCTAATTGATCCACTTTTTTTTCCCATAATACAGTGTGTGTTTAAATACCAACTGCCCGGGATTAGGGACAATTTTTGGTAGCTTCAATATATGAAAAAGCAGAACACATGAAGGCGGGGTGTGTTTTTAAGGCTCCATTCACACGTCCTGTTTTTCTTTCCTGATTCGATCCTGATCCTGATCTGGATCCATTCATTTCAATGGGTCCTGAAAAAATCAAGATCAAATCAGGAAAGAAAAACAGGACGTGTGAATAGAGCCTAAACACGCTGTTTGTTAACACCATCAACCATGCATTTACCCATAGCTATGTCCGTGTCTCTCAGATATGATTTACTATGGCAGTTATTGCATTCAAGATCTTAGGGAGGGAAGGAGAAAAATCCATTAAAAAATTAACAAAAAGAGATAACGTGTTTTCCTAAAAATCCTTAGCCAATTTGGTTTAGCTCAAATCGATTTAGTTCGGAACCAAAGTTTTCCAAAAATTTGGTTCACTCATCTCTAATTGATAGGCAGCCATCTTTCTAAAAATATCCATGAAGGTACGACCACAACCACCTGGTCAACAAATAAAGTAATTAGTTCACATAAATGGGGTCATTGTAAAATGGTATCAGTTTCTCTGAAGGAACTCTTTCACTTCCTGCCGCTGTTGTACTGACAATGGCTCTCCAATTCTGACAGGAAGAACTGGTTCTGACACCTCACTAACCATGGTGTCTATGGCCAACAATGATTCCCTCTCTTTCCAGGGCTTGATCAGATTTACATGATAAATCAGGAAAGGCTTTGTTCTATCTGGCAGGTGTACTTTGTAGCAGGGGTGGACATACCGCCTGTGCAGCCGGTTCGGCTGCACAGGGGCCCAGGGCCGGAGGGGGGGCCATTTCTTACCGGCGGCAGGGAGAGATGAGCGCTTCCATTTTGGAAGCGCTCATCTCTATATTCATCTGTATCGCCGTCCTAAGGATTTGTAAACAATTCTTTAGAGACGTCTTTTGTTGAATGGGAAAAGAGTGAGGTCTAGTCTTCAGCCCAACCTTCAGTTCAACCCCTGGGCTGAAGACTAGACCTCACTCTTTTCTCATTCAACAAAAGACGTCTCTAAAGAATTATTTACAGAGAGTTCTCATACTCCATTGTTCTTATAATATTCCTATTCAGGAGAAACAGACACCAACATCGACTCCTGGAAGGATAAGAACACAGCTAGCAGCGCTGCATTTGGAAACACCCCCTTACCGAACACCTAACAGGTACCCACGTGGGACGCTGTGTGAGACGAAAAAGGAGCGCTCTACTTAGGATACGCGAGGGAAACCTGTACGCCGCAGACACTGGGGATCGAAGAACGAACACTGAAGACTCATCTGAGGAGGGTAACGTACGGTGAAAGACATTGTTGCTCATCATTGCGCATTGTTATTTACAGCATTTAAACATAAGAAACAAAAAGTGGAAACATAAGTGGGGACAGAATTCTGTAAACAGTGTATACACTGCGATCTCAATTACACAAGATCTTATTGTCGGACACAAGATCGGGATTCTATATATAGAGGATTTATTATATACCAGAGCACTAATGAATCACCACATCCAATAGGATCCATTTATGTATATATTTAAATGAACGTCTGCCTCACCTACATTCAAATGAACTTTGCTTTTCTGATGAATTCATCATTTTAAGGGACTGCCTTTTTTTAATCCATTTTTGGAATTACTATAATTTTTGTTTTCATTTTTTATTTCTATTTTTATGTTTGTATTATTCTTATTTATTCCAGTATATTGGAGTATCTTAGTGGTCGGTTGTACTAGATTAATAAATATCATCTTTAACCATAGATATATCGGTGTGTTACAGTAATCTGACAGCCAGATAAGAGAGTGCTCATCCCTTATTTATCTCAGACACTATATCAATTTCACTATCGGTCCTTGGGTAAAGACCGTTGGGATTAGCAGCACCTCGAATCCATCTGTTTCCTAGAGAGGTTGAGCCACTAAACACAATTACTTGATTACAAACTGCTGCACGCCTGAGTTTGTGTCCGGCCAATTTCTTGCATTCTCTGCCGGATCAGGTGGCCGGAGCCTAGTGCTGCAGGTGTGAAAGTAGCCTTACCCCGTGTGTTTTGTATTGCTGTATGTAATGTTAGGACACCTTTGGTTAGGTTGAGAATTTGGTTTGGGAAAGGCGGGGGGGGGCCCTCTGCTGTCTGTGTCCGCCCCTGCTTTGTAGTTCAATTCAACCACCTTTTCAGCGATCTCGTAGAGGCCCTGTCACTTTGCCAAGAACTTATTTTCCTCCGTGGGAACTAAAATAAGAACTCTGGCTCCTGGATTCAAATTCTTCACTTTTGCAGAATGATTTTAATCCTATTCTGAGCCTCATGATCTCCTTGCAGATGCTCTTTGACAATCAGCATCACTATGGCTATACAAGCTTACATCTGTGCTACATAATCTATGACACTTTGATATGGAGTAGACCAGGGGTCCAGAGAGGGAGGGTCCCAGAGAGGGAGGGTCCCAGAGAGGGAGGGGGGCCCTTCCCAGTGCCAGCAGAGGTGTTTTTTTTAATAAATTTTATTATTTTTTCACTCCCTTCCTCTGCCAACAGGGTACCCAGGTCATCTTGGGGTGGGGTGGGGGGCTGATCAGGACTTACTGTGAATAGTCATTTGATTGTTTCAGCAGTGGAAGTGGTGGTAGGACCTGTGATGAGGTCACCGTAAAGTGACCAGTGCAGAAAAAGGCAGCGCTTAGCAGTGGAGACCTGTGATGCCTTGGAATAAATGCTTGGAGATGTGTTTCTCCCCATTATACCTCCCCCCTGCTTAGTGGGAGGGAAATATGTCATTTAACTAGGATTGTATGTTACAAAGGCTGATGGAAGGAGTGTTATTTACATGGGAATTAGAGATGTGCGAACGTGCTCGAAATGAGGACTGTACCGCTCGGCTCCCCTGCGCTCGCATGGGCGCAGGCAGCCTCTTCCGTCCTCCTCAGGAGGACGGAAGCGGCTGCCTGTGCCCATGCGAGCGCAGGGGAGGCGAGCAGTACAGTGCTCATTTCGAGCACGTTCGTTCATCTCTAACGGGAATGTATATTATATAAGATTGAGGCGAGATGACTGGTGTTATTTACATGGGACTGGATAGTATAGAGGACTGGAGTTAAGGAATGATGTTATTTACATGGGGCTATGTGTTGGAGGGGCTGAAGGAGGGGATTTAAGTTATTTATATGGGACTGTATGTTATAGAAGACTAAGTAAGAGAGGTTATTTACATGGGACTGAATCAAATAGAAGATTGGTGGGAGAGGACTGGTGTTATTTATATTGGACTGTATCATATAGAAGATTGGTGGGAGAGAACTGGTGTTATTTCTATGGGACTGTATTGTATAGAAGACTGGTGGGAGAGGACTGGTGTTATTTATATTGGACTGTATCATATAGAAGATTGGTGGGAGAGAACTGGTGTTATTTATATTGGACTGTATCATATAGAAGATTGGTGGGAGAGAACTGGTGTTATTTATATTGGACTGTATCATATAGAAGATTGGTGGGAGAGAACTGGTGTTATTTCTATGGGACTGTATTGTATAGAAGACTGGTGGGAGAGGACTGGTGTTATTTACATGGGACTGCATGGTATAAAAGACCTCTACCGCAGGCGCAGCTGGAGCTCTACCCAAACAAGCTGAAACGATTGCGTTCTGATTCTGACCCCTGGCTACATGATACTGTATCAGCAGATGACAGCAGATCATCTGGCTGAGACTGAGATGAGCGTGCCATCCACTCCACTACCTCATCCACTTTCTCCTCCACAACAATTTTGCGCCTTGGTAGGTTAGCCTGGTGGAACAGTGGACAAGTATTGTGAATTCTAAAAGTAGAAGCTCCGGCTACAGGTCCTTTTGCACTGTTGCCCTGTGCCACCTTCTCCTTTTTTTTGGAGCTCGAGGTCTGGCTGGAAGTGGACCCCTTTTACTTTTCCATGCCAGACATTTTCACTTGACTGTGGCCCTGCAGCTGGTCTTTGTCTCTCTCCCTGTCTGTCCCTGTCTCTCTCCCTGCCTGATTAATATTACTAGCCCTGCACTAGCCCTGGTATGTGTATTATTATGGATGCCCAGAACATTGCCACAATTTCCAGAAAACAGTTCTCTGTCTTTCACAACTTCACAGTGCTTCTGCTCGCCTCAGCATGCGCAGCACAACTGATGTCACTGGCTTACTGAGCCTATGGGCCAATTAGAGCAAGCCCTTCCCACTCGGTCAGGTGACCACATTCTTCCCAGGCTTTTTGCCGCCTATTTCCACACGAATAATGAACTTACAGTAGAAGTTCGCTAATTAACTGAATTCGTACTCATCAGCGTATAAATACTTATACGTAGCATTAGCGTACAAGTACGTAGCGAATGCATACATAGGTTTAAAAACATTTAAGATTCAAAAGGAGCGAATCTGGATTTTTTCAGATTCACTCCTTTTGAATCTTAAATCCAGATTCGCTACAGAGTAGAAAATTGCATAGATTTGTATTGAATCTACAAAGAGGCGAATAGATTCGCTCATTTCTACTCATGGTCTAACATGTATGTGTGTTTACACTACAATTGTGCTTTTTATATTATGTTGTTATAAACTTAGAAGACAGAAATTCTATAATGTCAGACTTGTTTGTCACACAGAGGCGCTGTATCGAGCAGTCTTATTAGACTTCTATCCTCTCCATTAAAGATAGACCAATGATTGTAGATGATTAGGATTTGTTAGATATAAAATAATCACACTACTACCAGATGATGGTAAATGGTACTGCTTATTGGTGTTATTGGTGGTAGTTGTCCTCTTCGGTCCCTCTATGCCACTAGTGGATGGTGTGATCTCCACTGAGGGCAGAGTCCACAAGTTGCATCTTTCTTGTTGATGTTGTTATCCGTTGACTCGCAGGAGAGGAAAAAACCCCTGTGGAGGAAACCTCTAGGGAACCGTGGCCTAAGGACTACCCTTCCCTTGGGCACAAGAGCCAACTTGTGGACTACAAACGGTCATGACCCTCAGGTTGTTCCTAGTGACAGATGGAAATGAAGCTGAAGGACCAGGACTGTTGTACCACAGTACCGATGATGTTGTTAGGAGAGTAGATAGAGGTGAGAGGTTGAGGCTCATACAAAGACAGCAATTCTCGGTGGATTTTCCTGGTGCTTGTGATGTCATCAAGAGGCTTTCCTGATACATGATGGTTTTCACGCACTGATCTACTGGGGACATCTGTATATAGAGTGGAGCTGCTCACTTCCAGTGTTTTATCCTCCTCCAGATCCCATGGATGATGTTTTTCATCATTTTGCCAAATGTTCTGCCAAGAAATAAAATAGGTTAGAGATGAAATGGCGTTGTAATAATGATAACCACCTTCAAGGTTGTCCTGTAGAACCATCAGCAGACTATAAGCTTCAGTCAGTGAATGGACTCCACACCACACTCTGCTGATAGATTCACAGGCAATGGCTAGAACCTTCAATAACTCCCAGATTTCAGTCTCAGTTTCAGTGACTCACCTGCGATGACGTATGACAGGTTCTTGTATTGGCTTTTGGACCTGCCATCTGACATTAGCAAATGTGAATCCACGGAACAGGTTTTGATCTTTAGCAGCCATTGGTGGCTTATTGCCTTCGGTGGAGGACAGGACATCGCCTATTTTTTTGGATGTCATCACTGGTGGCTGTGGAGAGAAGATACAAGAACCAGTGTCTAACAAGAAGGGACTCAATGGAACTGTACTACTACCCACATCTTCTCCGTATCCTATACTTACTGTTCTGGGTTGAAATGGGGAACAAGCTGTTGCATCCTCAATATCTGTCCACTCGATGTTCATGAAAAATGGATGTTCCCTGATGTTACGTACCGCTAACTGGCGACTCCCTGGTGACTTGATTAAGAACTGGAAAAAATATAATAAAGACATTTCCGACTTGTAGATGACACTTTCCAGTGTAGTCCTTGGTTTTCAATGTTATGTTTGGCCTCAGTTGTACTGCTATATATTTATATACTCACCCTCTCTATGAGGTCTCTGACTTGGGGGTTGAGTCGCTTTGGGTAGGTGGGAACATCATTGATCAGTGACTTTGCAACTTTTTCAGGAAATATACCAGCATAGAATGGATATTTGCCAGTAGCCATCTGATATATCGTCACACCATATCGTCGCTTCTCTAGAAGAATCTATGAAAACATCAGGGAGACAATTAGAAATAAGAGCATTGTCCACACCGGCAGAAGTCATAGTGCACAGTGACAACCCAGCAGCACATAGATGGTTCCTCACCTCAGGAGCCATGTAGTCAAGAGTTCCGGCATACTGTGAGATCTTCCTATCCCCAAAGATGTTCATCACGGCAAGGCTGAAATCGGCGATCTTAAGGTGACCGGTGCTGTCTATTAAGATGTTTTCTGGTTTTATATCTCTATGTATGATGCCTCTGTTATGGAGGAACTGCAGCCCACAGATGATCTCAGTTGCAAAAAATCTAATGAAAAAAAAGAGAAGAAAAAAAAATCAACATACGGTAAATTATGAGACCAATGAACAACACAAACATGAATGTTCCTGAGAACTGTCGTTGTCATCTAAGATATCCATGTTCTGTCTTACCTGGTGACTGGATCGGTAAATGGGGCTTTGGTATTTATAAGGCCACTTAGGTCTCCTCCACTGAGAAACTCCATGATGAAGAAGGCATAGTCCTGTGATAAAGACAGACAATATGATGTATGTTTCAAAGGTAGTTAACAGAATATTGAACTATATACAGTATATATATATACCTAACTTTGGAGCTGCTATGCTACCCATGTAGAAGAAGCCAGAAGTTCAAGTGAACCCCCTCCTCAATAGTGGATGAGAGTCTTACCTTGGTCTGGAAGGTGGCATAAGCATGGGTGAATAGTGGACTCTTCCCAGTCACCTCCAGGACCTGTTGTTCAATCAGGACGTTGTTTCTAAAGTCCCGAAGTAGGACCCTCTTCTTCACCAGCTTCACTGCCAGTTGTTGTTGGCAGGCGGGGTGTGTGGCCAGGATGACCTGGAGGAGACAGAGCATTAGAACTGGAGTAATAATCCATTCTGCCATGTGAAGACATGAAGCATTGATATTTCTACACATAAGGAAAAAGTCACAACTCCTGATACTTACTTTGCCAAAACTGCCTTCACCAAGGATTTTAAGGAAGGTGAAGCTTTCCAGTCATGTGTGCTGTCCGCATTTTCCATAGACAGCACACGTTCCCATAGAGTTAAATGTATCTGTTCGCATTTCAGTATTTTTATTTACTGAGCGTGGGTTTATTTTAAAATTTGAAAAAGAAAAGGATCTTTATTTAAGAACATCTCAGGCAAGATGGCCACCTCCATAATAATGTTCAGGAAATACAATTTAAAAATGGCGCCATTTTGGGGTACACATAACTTTCTGATTACCTTTTATTAACTCTTTCTGGGAGGGAAATGGGAAAAACTGCAATACTGCCACTGAGTTTTTAAGTTATAAACTTTACGGCGTTCATTCTTCGGTATAAATTACATGCTATCTTTATTCTCTGGGTCAATATAATTACAGTGATACCAAATACAGTACATTCAGTTTTTTTTTTTTGCGTTTTAATACTTTTTTTTTTTAAAGAAAAAAATGTTTTTGCATTGCCACTTCCCAAGACCCATAACTTTTTTATTTTTCTTTCTATGGAGTTGTATGAGGGCTTCATTTTTGCGTGACGACTTGTATTTTTCATTGGTATAATTTTTGAGTATATGACATTTTTTGATATCTTGTTATTACGTTTTTTCGGTGACAACTAATAAATTAGCAATTCTGTTGTTTTTTTTTATTTCTTTTTACAGTGTTCACCGCAGGGGATAATTTTTGTGATATTTACGTAGTCCGGGTCGTTACGGATGCGGCAATACCAAACATGTGGGGGAGATTTGTTTTTGCAATTTTTTGCAATGTAAAAAACGCATTTTTTATTTTATGGGATTTTTTTATTGAATAAATGTTTTAGTTTAGGGGCACAGTCTGCTGGTATAGGTTAGTCTGGGACCTATATCAGACTCCCGGCAGCCTTCCCATACATCGGCACCCCGCGATCGCATTTGAAGGGTGCCGATGGGAGACAGAGGGAGCGGTCTCCCTCTGTCAGCACTTTACATTCGGCAGGCGCCATTTTAGAGCAGGGCCGCGTCTCTCATGTGAGAGCCGGACCCGCGCTCCCTGCTGCACAGGGGACCCGTGCAGTGCTTAGACTGGGCCGTTGTCAAAAAGCCTCGGCCCAGCCTAAAGCCCCTTAGTGACCACTGTAAAAAGGCGTATGGGTGGTCACTAAGGGGTTAAGGAAGAAGCAAGATGGATCTTTCACTTGAAATCTTTAAATCCAAGTGGCCCAAATGAAGGATTTACATACAGTCCATTCATCTAATTTGGCATAATGTTTTGTAGAAGATTGATAAGTAATGACATATTTATTTGCACATATTTTTCTCACCCTCAAGTAATAGTTTGTAGCCTTTGTAATGTTTTAGACGGATATGTTCCCTACTTTTCAGTCTGTACTAGGTCTGTATGAGGAATGGATGAGGAAGAAGAGATTAACTTCATGGTAGGGATCTTTGTACTCGTGGTGGGCTTGGCAATGACAGACTCTCAGACTTCAGGGGTTGAAAGTCCTTATAGTGCTTTATTTTTCATACAGCATAGCACAATGCAGGACCTCCAAATTAACCGCTATTTGGGTGAAGATACAACGCATAAAGTATAACAGAAACACAACAAATAAACGCCTGCCCTCGGGGCGCTGACTAATGCGGAGAACTTCTCTCTTCACCTACACCTTCAGTGTGTCAGGAGGCATCAGACTTATCCCAACTACATAGCCTTATAGCCAGCATGCTCTGAAAATGTCTGAGGCTCTGAGAACTCCCCAGTAAGGAACTCAGCAGACACATCTGGGATCTCCTTAAGCTAGGAGAAAGAGCTGTTCTGGAATAAGGGTGTGGACTGGTAGGTCCCTCTATCAAACCTACCAGTCCAAACATTCTTCTCTTTATTGTACTTCTTCCAGGCTAGAGGAGCATGGTCTGTCATCGTTGTGAACTTTCTACCCAACAGGTTGTATTTCAGTGACTCTAAAGCCCACATGATGGCTAACACTCTAGCTCCACAATGGCATAGTCCTTTTCTGCCGGGGTCTGCTTCCTACTTATATACAAGTGCATCTCAATAAATTAGAATATCATCAAAAAGTTGGTTTTTTTCAGTAATTCAGTTCAAAAAGTGAAACACATATATTATATAGAGTCAATACAAACAAACTTTTTCAAGTGTTTATTTCTGTTAATGTTGATGATTATGGCTTACAGCCAAGGAAAACCCAAAAGTCATTATCTCAGAAAATTAGAATATTATGTTAGACCAACTGTAGAATAATTAGCCCAAAACATCTGCAAAGGCTTCCTAAGCCTTTAAAAAGGTCCCTTAGTCTGGTTCAGTAGGCAACACAATCTTGGGGAAGACTGCTGACTTCACAGATGTCCAGAAGGCTGTCAATGACACACTCCACAAGGAGGGTAAGCCACAAAAGGTCATTGCTAAAGAAGCTGGCTGTTCACAGAGTGCTGTATCAAAGCATATTAATGGAAAGTTGAGTGGGAGGGGAAAGGTTGGTAGGAAAAGGTGCACAAGCAACAGGGAGAACCGAAGCCTTGATAGGATTGTTAAGAAAAGGCCTTTTCTAAATTTGGGGGAGATTCACAAGGAGTGGACTGCTGCTGGAGTCAGTGCTTCAAGAGCCACCACACATAGACATATCCAGGACATGGGCTACAAGTGTCGCATTCCATGTGTCAATCCACTCATGACCAATAGACAACGCAAGAAGCATCTTACCTGGGCCAAGGAGAAGAAGAACTGGACTGTTATCAGGGGTCATAGGTGTTGTTCTCAGATGAAAGTAAATCAAGGTCCCAGAGTCTGGTGGAAGAGTGGAGAGGCCTCAGTCCAAGTTGCTTGAGGTCTAGTGTGAAGTCTCCACAATCAGTGATGGTTTGGGGAGCCATGTCATCTGCTGGTGTAGATCCACTGTGTTTTATCAAGACCAAAGTCAGTGCAGCCATCTACCAGGAAATGTTAGAGCTCTTCATGCTTCCCTCAGCCGACAATCTTTTTGGAGATGGAATTGTTATTTTCCAGCAGGACTTGGCCCCTGTCCACACTGCCAAAAGCACCAGTACCTGGTGTAATAATCGCAGTATCTCTGTGCTTGATTGGCCAGCAAACTCACCTGACCTTAACCCCATAGAGAATCTATGACAGACACCAGAGCCAACAAGGCAGACGAGCTGAAGGCTGCTATCAAAGCAACCTGGGTTTCCATAACACCTCCGCAGTGCCACAGGCTGATCGCCTCCTTAACACCTCTGCAGGTCCACAGGCTGATCGCCTCCTTAACACCTCTGCAGTGCCACAGGCTGATCTCCTCCATAACACCTCCGCAGTGCCACAGGCTGATAGCCTCCTTGACACCTCCGCAGTGCCACAGGCTGATCGCCTCCATGCAACGCCGCATTGATGCAATTATTCATGGAGCCCCAACCAAGTATTGAGTGCATTTACTGGACAGACTTTTCATTCACATTTCTGTGTTTAAAAAACAATTACAGTTGGTCTAACATAATATTCTAATTTTCTGAGATAATGAATTTTGGGTTTTCCTTGGCTGTAAGCCATAATCATCAACATTAACAGAAATAAACACTTGAAAAATTTCACTCTGTTTGTAATGACTCTTTTTGAACTGAATTGATGAAAAAAACAACTTTTTGATGATATTCTAATTTATTGAGATGCTCTTGTACATCACCGGGTGTCTCTCCTCATTTACTACTACAGTACTGCTCCCAATCCTAATGTATATCAGAAGCATCTGACTGAACCAGGACTATTTCCTAAAATCCGGGGAAATGAGTACCGGCTGTTGACACAGAGCAGACTTTAGGCTCTGAAAAGCCTTCTCTGCCTCTGGGGTCCACTTCACTATTACTGACCTCCCGCCTTTTCTTAAGTCCATTAATAGTGCTGCAATAGAGGCAACATTTTGCACAAATCATCAGTAGTAACCTTTGTAGCGGGCCTTGTCGACCTGGGACTTCACTAACCTTTTTCCCACAATGTAACCCAAGTATTTTGCATCCTTTAAGCCTACTGCACACTTCTCTGGGTTCATGGTGAGGCCCACATGACTAATGGGATCTATTACAGATTGTAATTTGGAGAGGTGACTTTTCCAATCTGAACTGGTCCATCAACCTGTGAAACGTAGCAGGGGATCCATGTAACCTGAATGGCATCACCACGTACTGGAACAGCTCCTCTGGGGTGAAGAACACAGTTTTCTCTTTGGCCTCATCTGACAAAGGTATCAAGAGTTGTCACATACCTTGCATTTCCAAGCCTCTTATGGGATAAACATCAAATTTTGAAATTGTATTCAATTTTCTAAAGTCATTACAGAATCTCCATGTACTATTGGGTTTTGGTATTAGTATTATGGGGTTCGACCACTCAATATTAGATTCATTGACCACCAACTCCAGCATGCGTTTGACCTCAGAGGACACTACCTTTCTGTGTGCTTAAGGTATCCTGCATGCCTTGAGGTTTTATCAGGTGTGTATGGATCAGAAAATTTACCTCTGTTTCTCTGAGGGAACTCTTTTACCTCCTGCTGCTGGTGTACTGACAATGGCTCTCCAATTCTGACAGGAGGAACTTATTGTGACACCTCACTAACCATGGTATCTGTGGCCACCAATGATTTCCTCTCTTTCCAGGGCTTGATCAGATTCACACGATAAGGGCTCATGCACACAAACGTGTGCGTTCAGTGCCCTTGCTGTGGACCTTAATTTGCGGTCCACAACGCACGGGCACTGACAGTGGGGCCGCCGCATTCAGACCCTTTCATTTGAATGGGGTCCGCGATCCGCATCCGATGGTCCGCACCCCAAAAAAGTAGCGCATGCCGTAGTGCTTCGGTGGTGTTCCGATACGTGCCTCCGTTCCGCATCTCCGTGATTGCAGACCCATTGAAGTGAATGGGTCTGCGATCTGTGATGCGGGCTGCACACAGTTGGTGCCCGTGTATTGTGGAGCCGGCATATGCGGGCCGCAATACGGGCACGGGCCAGCACCGGTCGTGTGCATGAGCCCTAAATCTGGAAAGGCTTTGTTCTATCTGGCTGGTATACTTTTTTGTTCACTTCAACCACATTTTCAACAATCTCATAGGGGCTCTGCCACTTTGCCAAGAACTTATTTTCCACCATGGGAACTAAAATAAGAACTCTGTCTCCTGGATTAAAATTCCTCACTTTTGCTGAATGATTTAATCCTACTGAGTCTCATGATCTCTTTGACAATCAGCATCACTGTGGCTATAAAATCTTGCATCTGTGCCACATGGTCTATGACACTTCTATATGGAGTAGACCCTGTTTCCGATGCCTCTTTGGCAATATCTAACGATCCCTTTGGTGGTGGCCATGAGACTAGAGAAGGACAAAGTTCTTGAAAATTTGATTCTGCTGCTTCACTGAATTTTACCAAAAAATTGCTTTGCCTGAATTAGTCATGAAGCGAATTTCTTTTTAAGCAGTGGGTGCAATGACAGGGAACGGCGATTGAGTTGGATTTCCCCTGGCTTTGTGGTAATGAATTGATTTTCCATCAAATAAAGTAAAAAATAAAATCATATTCACCTCATCTGTTTGATCGTGAAGAGTCTGCCATCTTTATTGAAGATCCAGAGCAAAATCTTGTGCAGCGCGTGATGACCTCATCACATCAGCCAGCGGGCTCTTCGCGATCAAACGGATGAGGTAAGTATGACTGTTTTTTTTTAATCCCATTTCAGGGAAAATTGATTTGTTACCATGAAAAACAAGGAAATTCGGCTTCTCAGCAAATCAGATTTTCCCTAAAATTCAGATCCAAGTCCACTTAGGACACTTCAATCTGTTCAACACTAAATGAGAGCATGCCCATAAATGTTTCTTTTTACATAGCTGTAATGAAGACGCCTTTTACAGGAGAGTTTGTACCATGTTTATGAGTCATTGTCAGCAGAATAATCATTTTCACGCATATTTGTATTTTAAAAAGTAAAAAACCATTAGACAATAAAATTTAGTAAAAAAATATTGATATAAAAATTCTATATTTTTCAATTCTTCATTTTGTGCAACTAACAAACATCTATTATAAATTAATTTAATTTTTTTTAATTTTTTTTCTACACAATTTAGGCTCATGGAAAATCCCTAAAACATGAGGAGGTCAAGCGAAGGTTAATTTAGACGCCTTCTTACTCTACAGGGGAAAATAATTCCTAACAAGCAATTAAAATGCAAAATCTAATAATACTTCAAAATAATTACGATGAAACAGCGGCTGAGATGATCTCAAGGGATTACTCGCTTCCTTATAAAAATTGCCTGGATCAATAAACAAAGGCAGACACTGGCAGAAAAAGGCAGCCATGCATCCAGATGGTATGTTCTATATCATGCACAGTTATATAGTCGCAAGTTTTGCACAATTTAAGACCATTCCACCTGCAAATGTGTTTCAGTTCATCCAAATTTCTGGCACTTGTACTCAGGGGCCTCTTTAGGTCATGCAACCAAATCTCAATCGGGATAACAGTAAGGACTCTGACTTGGCCGTTTCAAAACACCAACATTCATTTTAATTTCTTGCTGGTATGCCTGAGTTCTTTGGGTAATTGTTTTATCATTTCACCCAATGTCTCTTCAGCATGAGTTTAAGAACTGCTACCCGCACATTCTCCTCTACAATGTTGTCATACACATTAGAATTCTGTGTTGACATCAAAGAATCTCCAAACATTGATGATCATGCCTCAAAACATGATGTCTCCTCCACTAGTCCTAAGTCATAATGCCCCCCCAACCCCCCACACCAGTCCCAAACCATGATGCTCCCTTCCCCAGTCACAAACGATGATGTCCCTCCACAATGTTTCAAAATTTTGGTATGAAGAGTAATTTTTCTCAAAGCATTGTGCATTTCTGCTAAAAAAGTTCCACTTTTGTCTCATCTGTCCATCAAACATTTTCCCAAAAGCACTGGGGAACATCCAGCTTGTCTTGGAAAACACTTGAGATGTGCAAAAATGTTATTATATAATGTGTTGAAGTGACTTTAACATCACGCCCCCTCAAGGTAGGGAAAGTAGCAGCATTAGAAGATAATTTGTCTAAGCATTTAGGTTTTGTAGGCTTTTCCAGCTTTATGAGTCTCTTGGTACCTTCTTCTGAGGTTTTATGAAAGTTGTTTGCATTGCAGCATGGTTCACACTGAGAATAACATATTTGTCAGTAAACAGGCTTTGTGTGCCTTTATTTGAAGAGCTGAACCCGGACATATCCCCTTCTTCCCCCACTCAGTCCCACTGACATGCGCATCGGAGTATTTCATGCTCCAATGCTCTTCCTTGCCAAGTGCTAAATCGTGCAGGGCAAGGGCTTTTTGTGGAGATCTGGTGAGGTACCAGGCTCTCCATAGGTAAGCTAGGTGGAGGCTTCCGCCTAGCAATGAGCCCGGTGATGTCACTGGCACTAACGGGTGGGCTTTAGCACTGCCTCAGCCTGTAAAATTGCTAGGGCAGCGCTAAAGCCTGCCCATCAGTGCCAGTGACATCACCGGGAACACTGTTAGGTAGAAGCTTCCGACTAGCAGTCTAAAAATGTAAACAAACAGTGAAGGGAAAGGGACAGCATCAGAGCATGAAATGTCAGACGCTCATGTCAGAGGGGCTGTGTGGGGGGAGAAGGGATATGTCCGGGTTCAACTCTGAACCCAGACAACCCCTTTAATAGGCAAAGCATCTGTAAAACCAGTACATTTTATTAGTAATCAAAGCAGAAATCTAAGTAATTACAAAGGGTTCACTTACATTTTCCTGCAATTGTATCAAATCAAATACATAATAAATACATAATTGTCTATGTAATACATGGATAGCTGAAGTCCAGCAGAGTAGGGTCCTGAGCAAGGGACCCTGTTATGACATCCATAAACCCTGATAAATATCTAAAAATATTTTGACAGCAAACTTACTTATTTCTACATCTCCAAAACAGAAAAATAAGAAAAAGAAAAATTTACAGTGATTCACCAAATTTATTGATCAAAAGAATACTGGACATGAAAGTCAACTCTTCTTCATCTTGGCAGTCCCCTGGTTTTCACCCTTTAACCCTTGTACAGGGATCTGGATGTCCATACAGGGGAGCTACTAGGCCACTACCTCCTGTAGTAGTCACTATACGATTGACGGTTGACCCACAGGGGTTAGAAACACTGATGCAGGGCACCAAGAGGTCAGGCAAAATCATGGTCAGGGACAGGCCGAGGTCAGGGCAGGCAGAGAACCTGCTGCACGGTAAATAGTCCAAGGTCATGGAAGGCAGCAGTGAGTACAGAGGCCAATGACACAGGGTCAGAATCCAGTAAACAGACAGAGTTCAGTACATGGGCAGTAAATTAAGAAATAGACACTTTTTCAGGAACTAGCAGACTAATGACCTTTTTGCTCAGGCATTGCTCAATGCAGTTCACTGTGACAAAGCATTGCCATGTAGGCCGTCTGTCTGTAGTCTTGCATACTGTGGTTGACATGTCTCATTTATGCTGGTTGCTTGTGTTGTACACTGGCTGGCTGTGGGCGTGTGTAAACAATTTTCTGTGGCTTGCGTTCTGTGTTCATGTAGGGTTAATGTTTCCTTGATCTGTGTGTCTGAATATCAGGTAGTCAGGTGTCCTAATCCCTCTGCTAGGTCTGTGAGATCAGTCCGTCTTCTGTCCCCAGGAAAGCTGCGTGCAGGGCGTGTGCTATCCTGACCATAGTGTTTGTTACTCAACCCTGACTTGTGTGGTCAGCCTGATTGTTTATCAATGTTTGATATTAGAGATGAGCGAACGTGCTCGAAACGAGCGAGCGCAGGGGAGCCGAGCGGTACAGTGCTCGTTTCGAGCACGTTCGCTCATCTCTATTTGATATTTCTTTGTTATGTTTTTGGTTATTTTCTGTTCTGACCATGTACGCCATGCTTCATGTATGTATCCTGATCTGCAGTGGTGTAACTACAGGGGAAGCAGGGGAAGCAGCTGCTTCGGTGCCCAAGAGGAGTAGGGGGCCGGGAGCAGTGTCTTTTCTAGTACTATTCAGGCCAGGCCGGGCCCCCAGTGTGACTGTATCTACAGGGGGCCCAGTCTGGCCTGAAATGTACTAGAAATTGTGTAAATGGTCTACATACCAGTATCAAGGACCTTTTTAATGCAGTAATCGTAGGCTAAAGGACCTTCAATGACCTCACATGATGGAAGGTCCTGTATCCTAACATTACTGCATTCCAAAGGTCCTTTAGCCTCCTAGAGACACCAGAAGAGAATGAAGAACCTGCAGCCTGTAAGTAAATAAGTATCTGTGTGTGTCACAGCGAGCCGGCGATGCGCCTCATCCTTAGTGCGGCGCCGGTCTCCCGTGTCTAGCTCCGAACAGGTTGTTTCCCCTAGCAACCAGGGTACGGGATGACCCAGCGACGCGTGCTTCATAAGTACGGCCAGCCTCCTCCATCCCCTGGACAACAAGTAGAAGGGGAGCTGAGCGCCGACGCCCATTAGTCAGTGCTTATGTGTTTTGTAGTTTGTGAGTTGGGTCACGTGACGCTGGCCACGTCACATGACCAATCTTCTGGGCCTATTTAAGCAGGCAGCATGCTGGCCACAGTTTGCCTGTTATTGGTCTTCCATGCAGTGCTTGTGTTTTGATTGTGACTTGCTAGTGTTTGGACTTCGGCTTTGGAATTTGACTTCGCTTTCTGCTCTCTCCCCTGGTTTTGACGCGACTTACAGGGTACGACTCTTGGCTTGCTTACCATGCTATATTGTGTTTTGTGTTATGTCTTGTTTGTTATATTATCCTCTTGTTTCCCCTCCATTTACGCCCCTGCACTTACTCAGGTTAGGGATTGCCGCACAGTTACGCGCCATTATCTAGGACGGGCCGTGTAAATATATATATATAGTTTATATGTGCGTGTGTATCTATGCCATCTGCAATCTGCTTATTCTGTATATAGGAGATATCTAGATATGGGTAGTAGTGTGTGTGTATATATGTATGTGTGTATGTATGTATATATACATATATACATATACATTTATTTATAGAATTAGAGCACTACTACTCCTATCCAGATATTAAGGACACTGATACTTGCTGGAAAAAAAAAAAAAGCTTTTTTACTATTGATGACCTGTCCTTAGGATATGTATCAATATCAGAGGGGGGAAGGGGCTGTAGAAAATTTGCTGTGGGGCCCAGTCAGTTGTAGCTACGCCCCTGCTGATCTGCATACGTTCTGGTTTATGCCTTGATCCTGATTCTGTGTCTTTGATCTGGTTTGCTTGTGACCTTGATTTGTATCTATTTTGTGAGCTTGGATTCTGGCTGTGTGAACAGGTCCATGCAGTTCTAACTGTGAGTGCTTGGACTAGGTCTCTGCAAATAGTGACTGTTGGCCAGTAGGGTGCTTAGGACAGATAATCCAAGCAGGTAGGGATAGTGTCGGGGTAGACTACTTCCACACTGTTCCCTACCTTTATGTAAGGAACAGTTGTTGCCTACCTTTTTTGATTCTTATTATGTTTGTGTCTTGTACCAATTGTTAAATGAAATGTTGGTTTTTGCATATCATGTGTCCATATGTCTTCTTCTTAAACACTTGGGATATGTTAAGTAGTTCTCCTAACCTCTGAACATGACATTAAGAACCCCAGGGTTGCCAGTCATTGGGTAGTGAACATTTGGGTATACACACTCTGCCCCTAAAGAGCTAGATCTGTACAGGTGTGCCCTATGGCTAGAGGTGGAGGGGTCTTGCCAGCAAACAGGCAGTAGCGGGAGATATCGGTAAGGCTGTCGAGAAAGTTGAGCAGATTAAGGGCAGCCACGAGCCACCGCTTTAACAATACATAAATATAGCCCTTTCAAAAATATGGAAAAATACTGCCCAAATAAAAATCCTGTAAGATGGGGATTAAATCACGCAGGCAATCGTCCCTTTGGTCTATATTGCATAAAACGGTAAGAATTCTACCACTTACACATTTGCCGATAGTGGTCGCTGGCACTACAACTTCCTGCATACCCATGAGGGCATTACCAGGGCACGGTTGGCAAAACTGAAATAGCCACTATGGAGCTGTTAGTTGGTTCTATGTGGCACCATTGTTATGATCACTGCATGGCGTTAATCCTATGGACACTACTTTGTGCTACCGTATATAAATGAGACGTGAATAGCAGCATATGGGCACTGTACTACTATGGCAAAGCTTGCCGATGAGCTGGATCTCCTCATGATATGTCTACAATGAATTTTGGAAACACGTAGTTGTGTGTTTCAACCGGAAGACTTAAATTCACTCAATCCCTAAATATTTTACTCACACCAAAGATCAGAAAGATCTCTGGGTAGAAGAGAGGAAAAAGAAGTCAATAATCAAGAGTATAATATTCCTCGTGGTTGCATTGAAATGATATACTGTACAGGTATGGCAAGCCTCATTTGCGCTCTCAAGTTCATCCTATAGACATCTCGACAACTCATTTTTTGATGTAGAATATAGGCAAAAAGGTCAAGAACAAAAATAGATGCATGTAGAGCTCTCGTCTTCACAGAGGAACCTCAACAACCTCACCCTCCTTGACCAGTTGTTCATTTTGTGTAAACATTAGCCTTTTTGACACATTTATTTGTATTGCTTTTAGACATTTCTGATATTTTTTTTAAGAAAAGTGATGCAACTTGCATTTTATGTTTTACAGGGCATAGACTTAAATACTGATTTTGGAAACCAAACCTTGGTTGATGAACTTTTTTTCACTGGTTTTCCTCACACCCTGCAGATGGGTATTTTAATGTTCGTTGGTTTGTTACTTATCTATATATTGACCATGTTGGGGAACAGTTTTCTGATCTGCACCGTCATCCTCAGCCCTCAGTTGCACACAGCCATGTATTATTTCCTCTGTAATTTGTCTTTTATTGATCTGTTTTACTCATCAACTACGGTTCCAAAAATTCTATTTGACGTATTTTCCAAACACAGAAGAATTTCTATCATCGGTTGCCTGACGCAAATGTACTTTGGTTTGATTCTAGGAAACACTGAGTATGTTTTATTGGCGGTGATGGCCTATGACCGGTATATCGCCATATGCTTCCCCTTATATTATACCGTCATCATCAGCTGGAGGACATGTAAATACATCACAGTCATTATGTGGGCAGGGAATTTCATGTTATCTGTGATCCCGACCACCCTGAAGCCTTTTGTATTCTGTAAAGGGAACAAGTTGAACCATTTTGCTTGTGAGAGCTTAGCCCTTCTAGAGCTGGTGTGTGGCGATATCTCCTTTTATAAATTCATTTTATTTATCGGGAGTTTATTCGTCTTGTTCTTACCCCTTGTTTTCATTGTGGTCTCTTATATCTGTATCATTATATCAATATTAAAAATCAAGTCAACAGATGGCAGATCAAAGGCATTTTCAACTTGCGCCTCCCACCTGACCGTGGTTGTTATGCTCTACGGGAGCTGCATGACCACGTACACGGGGCAAGGAAAAAAATATTCATCCGACATAAAGTATATTTCTATCATTTATGGAGTTGTGACCCCTGTATTAAATCCTTTCATTTACAGCTTGAGGAATAATGAGGTGAAAACAGCGTTTTGGAAAATATTGACCAGATATTCTGCATCATATTCGTTATGATTGCTTTGCCGATATTCCTTGATTTTTGGGCAAAGACTTTAACCCCTTCAACCCCGGGCCTGTTTTCACCTTCCTGCCCAGGCCATTTTTTGCAAATCTGACATGTTTCACTTTATGTGGTAATAACTTTGGAACGCTTTTACTTATCCAGGCCATTCTGAGATTGTTTTCTCGTCACATATTGTGCTTCACGACAGTAGTAAATTTGTGGTAAAATATTTCATTTTTATGTATAAAAAAAATACCAAATTTACCAAAACTACCCCCTGTCTTATGTGGGGGCTCATTTTTTGCGGGATGAGGTGACATTTTCATTGGTCATTTTTTACAGCATTCACCTGAGGGTGCAAATCATGTGATATTTTTATAGAGCAGGTTGTTACAGACGCGGCGATACCCAATATGTCTACCTTTTTTAATTTTTGGAAAGTTTTACACATTAGATGCCTTTTAAAACCGAATAAAATCTTTTTTTTCTGTTGCCATTTTCTGAGAGCCATATTTTTTTTTATTTTTCTGGCGATTGTCTCGGGTAGGGTCTAATTTTTTGCGGGACGAGATGAAGTTTTGATTGGTACCATTTTGGGTTAAATATGCCTTTTTGATCGCCTGCTATTACACTTTTTGTGAGGCAAGAGGGAAAAAAATGTCTTTTTTGGCATAGTTTTTAAAAAAAAAAATTTTACAGCATTTACCTGGGGGGCCATCTCATGTAATAATTTTATAGAACAGGTTGTTATGGACGTGGCAATACCCAATATTTCTAACATTTTTGGAAAGTTTTACACATTAGATGCATTTTTTAACAAAATAAAATATTTTTTTGTGTTGCCATTTTCTGAGAGCCATATTTTTTTTATTTTTCTGGCGATTAGCTTAGGTAGGACAAGATGACGGTTTGATTGGTACCATTTTGGGGTACATACGCTTTTTTGATCGCCTGCTATTACACTTTTTGTAAGGGAAGGTGACCAAAAAAAGGCTGTTTTGGCACTGTTTTTTTTTTTTACTGCGTTCACCTGGCAGGGTGGATCATGTGATATTTTTATAGAGCCGGTCGATACGGACGTATCGATACCTGATATGTCTATTTTTTATTTTTTTCACTATTTTTTACAATTTTTTTTAATATTATTTTGTGAAAAGGACGTTTTTTTTGTAAAACTTTTTTTTTACTTTCTTTTTTTTTTACACTTTTTTAACTTTTGGGGGTCTGATCCCCTTTACAATGCATTACAATATTGTTGTATTGTAATGCATTGGCTGTAAGTGTATTACTCAATGTAATACACTTACAGCCTTCTGCCTGCGAGATCCAGGGGGCTGAATCTCACAGGCTTCCGTACAAAGCAGCCGGATGACTAAGGAAGGCATCCGGATGCTATCCAAGCTGTCGGTCCCCGTCACAACAGCGCGGGGACCCGATGGACACCCCTTCCCACCGCCCGCATCGCATGTGCCATGATCAACGCTGACCGCGGCGCATGAAGGGTTCATACGCCGTACGCGTATGCAGCAGGGGACTGGCTACTGGGAACAGCCGCCCCCCCGCAGCTTATTGTCCTGAAGAAGGAGGCACTGATCCTCCGAAACGCGTAGACATCATTCCAATAAACATCTACTTCTCCATCAATATTCTGGTGACGAGAACTCCTTACATAGCGCCACTCCAAGTGATCTGATCTTCATCATCCTTTATACCTAACTTACACCGGAGGATTCTTCCCAGTGTGTATCTGTGGATCAGGACAGAAGGGTTTTCGCCTAACCCCTTTCAATGATCCTTGGGTCTTGGTTTCCACTGCCTCATTTTATAAAAGTTTTTCCTTTAGAGGGTAGAGTCCTGACCAAGTTTTCACCCCAAGTAGAAGAGGAGATGATCCCAACTGGGCCCCCTCTTGCCCGGGGTCTCATAGCAGTCGCATGGTCTGCCGTTATGGTAGTTACGCCCTTGACACCAGCAGCACAGTAATCGTTTAGGCCCGACTTGCTGTGGAAGCATGGCCGGGTAAGTTTGTGACGTGGTGGAATTGGTGGCAGCTACACCAATTTTGTGCCTTTACAAAAAAATTACATTTATCCATAAAAGGCATTTTGTATTGAATAAACAGAGTCTTTTACTTGAGATTTTATTTGTACTATTTACAATATGTATTAGTTCCATTGTTTGTATTATGCCTGTCAGTATTAGACATCACCTGATAGATTTACATTTATAGCAGATCTGGGGGCTTGTTTTTTAGTCCCAACGGCTGTCATGAAAACTTATTGGTACCAGGGATACTTATGGGCTTAAACCACTTTGATATCATGGTCACTATTGAACATAGCATCTAAGAGGTTAAGAAGCCCAAGGGTGCATATTTCACACCTTCAGCCTGTGCACTTACCTGCCCATGGGTACAGCAGGTGTGGGAATCCATTGCCATTATAAAAGCAGCATTCCACTATATTATGCATATAAGGGCCTGAGATAAAGAATATCATGGTTGCGTTCCGTGCCACTCCACCACTTCTGGCATACACTCCCCCGCCTCCTGCTTTTTGCTGCACCCTATATGCAGCCTCCTGCTTTAGCAGCCACTACAGTGAGACTGGACTCACTCTCACTCCCAGCGGTGGACAGCGTGATACTACACCAAGATCTGTTCTCCATAGCCAGCATCACTGCTCATTAATCCAGCACATCTTCTTGATATTTCATACTGCTGGTACAGCAGCTTACTTCATATCTTTAATATAGGGGTCAAGCTGTTAGTCTGGGTGAGGTCACAGTGTGGTGGTGATGCCTTCTTCTGATGGCACCTGAACCCCACCTTATACTAAAGTAGATATGAAGGACAATACTGGGGTCCTTAATCAGGCATGATTATGATGTCATCACCGGGAAATGCCAGGGTCAATAATGATGTCACAAAGGGGGAGGATTCCTCTGAAGGTGCTGAGATATTTCTGGTCTTCATCATTAGACAGTTAGTTTGGTTATATGTGAAAGTCAAACTTCCTCTTTTGCCCATGACATGAGCAATGTGCCCAAAGAATTCTGAATTAACATTTGCCATATGTCTACCTTAAATTGCCATCATTTCTAAACATAATTTTATATCAAAAGGCATATCGAAGTCCACAAAATAGACTTCGAAATTAATTTCAAGATAAATTCGATTCGCAGCTAAGCCGAATTTCCTTGTGCTTCATGATAGTAAATCAAAAATAACACTTACCAGCTCAATTTGCTCGTGACGGGCCGGCACTGCCATCTTACTTGACTATCTCAGCTGAAATCCCATGCAAGGTGACGTATGACGTCATCTTAGGCCGTGCAAGATTTCACACAAAGATCTTCAAAAAAGATGGCGGCGGCTGGCCTGTTAGAAGCAAATGGAATAGGTATGATTTTATTTTTTTTTTACACCGTGTGATGTATATCAGATGCCGGGTGTAACAGAGCTGAAAGCCTGATATATTAGAGCTGAAGGGTCTATGTCAGCATAGCACAGCTGGAGACCTGTCGGAGCCAGGGTTGCCAACCATCCAGAAATTTCTGGAAGTCTGGAAAAGGTGACTTTTTTTTCCTGTGTCCGTGGAAACACAGTACATTGAGCTGTAGACATGGATTACTTATAATCTTTATCATTCATTGTGGTTTTACAATTTTCACAAAAAATGTTGGCTGTCCGTGATTTTGGGATAAGTTGTCCAGAAAAAGGAAAATTCTGGTTGGCAACCCTGGGTGTAGCAGAGATACAAGACCAATGTAGCAGAGGTGGAGGGCCAGTGTAGCATAACAGGAGGGTCAAAATAGGAGAGCTGGGTGGCCGGTGTCGCAGTTACGCATAGAACAGTCCTGAAGAATTAGGTGTCGTCCCACCTTCTGAGCCAGGTTGGAATAACTTTGAGTCCAGAAAGAGTGACTGGGCAGGCTGGAAGAGTGGAGGGAGGTAGCACATGATGTTGGATCTGGGACAGGTAAGTAACATATATACCCACTAAAGGCAGCTGAGGAGACACTGCCATCCTGCCCTCTCTACCATAGTGGCTCCTCGCCCATGGCTTATTTCTGACTTTGGGTTGTCAGTATCAGACCCCACATTGTAATTGTCAAACCCACTGCTAACAAAGAACGCGAGTCAGAGGATAGTTATATTGAGAGTATCGCCACATGTGACATCAGCATCTTGAGGAACTTCTCTCCACGGAGCCTCGTGTTCTTAACGCTGATGAACTATTTCCCAGGTCTACAAAGACGAGAAGAATAATGTTATAAGTGTGCTTCTAATCATAAGTTCTAGGAAAAGGTCTGCAACTTTTTAAGATACATTGGGAAGATTTATCAAAAATGGTGCTGAGCTAAAATGGCTTAGTTGCCCACAGCAACCAATCGGATTGATCCTTTTATTTTCCACAGGAGCTGTGTGTGGCAAAGTGCAGCACAATTTGGCGCAAAAAGGTACTCTTTTCTACGCCCCCATTGTCTGATAGGTACAGGTCCCACCTCTGGGACCCGCACCGACAACTGAAACAGAGAGGGAAAAGTGAACGATGGTGCACCGCGCATGCGCAGCCGCCCTCCATTCATTTCTATGTGGTCGGAGAAAATAGCCAAGCGCTGGCTTCACTTTTACGGGAGCAGCGGGAAGCAGCGCTTGGTGGTGGATGGACCCCGGGAAGCCCGGGGTCCTCCAGACACAAGTCTCCTTGCTTTGTTGTAGTTGTAGGTGCAGGTCCCAGAGATGGGACCAGCACCTATCAGACAATGGGGGCATGTCCTAGTGATATGCCGCCATTGTCTCTGATGGGAATACCCTTTTAAAGTGGCCCTGTAAAAAAAACCTAAAAGTGGCCCCAAGGCAGGGCCAACACACGCCACAGGTAGGCATGGACAACAGAAGTGGGTGAGGCCACAATACCATAGGGCAGCACAAAATAACTCCCTAGGAGAAACAAATACCACAGTGCAGCATGAAATACTGACCTACCACCATACTGAGGCCAGCAAAGCAGTTGAATTCAAAAGGGCACCTGGCCAGGTGCATAAGTACCTGATGCTCCTAGCATTAATTAATGCTGAGAGCACCAGATCGGTATGTACCTGGCCAGCAGCTGCGCGGTGACTTGGGTGGCCCCCTGGGCATCGGCCCACTGGGAGATTTTCTTGTAGGGTATAAGACCAGTCAGCTTCTGTTGTGGAGTCTCTGTGTCAACCAACGGACTTGGCTATGAGCAATTCCTGAGGGCATTGTCCTGGCAGTTCCCTGATATTCATCCTTTAACCCCTGTACAGGGATCTGGTGTTTGTGGCAAGGAATGCACCAAGATGCTACCCCCTGGAGTAGTTTCCATGTGGTTGGCTGCTGATCCACAAGGGTCAAAGACACCGGTGGGGGCCACCGAGGAAACAGACAAACCTGTAGTCAATAAAAGACTGAGGTAATGTGAATCTGTGAGCCTGAGGGGGTGGGATTTGGGGAGGAGCTAATGAGGCTCCAGAGGTTACCGTTCTACCTAGGTCAAGGTGTATAAGGGGCCTGAAGACCCACTTGCCACATAAAACATACCAGTACTATTAATGGCACATGGTGGTTTGGGGATTCCATATTTGTGTAAACTGCTGGAAGTTAGAGCTCATAGACCCCAACCAAGAATTTACTGTATATTCAATGTATAGAAACTGAGATATTAAAGTGTTCTTATTGTATCTATCATTTTAATTCTTTGCTTATATCAGAAGTACATGTGACTACATTAAACTTTGTAGGATATCTTCTAAGTATTCACTACAGCTCTCTTTTTCCTTTTCCCCAATCTCTGTAAATGTTCACAAACTATGATGGTCCCTCCAAAACCCTTCTAGTGTAAAGCAGCAGCAAGTAGTGGGGGGAGGAGGGGGATGCCGGTGCAGCTTCTCTTTATGTCTGTGAAGCTCAAGCTGTGAGAGGGGGAGAAGGAGCTACAGGGGAGACCTCTGATTGGTTCCAGCATACATCACATTAGCCTGCCCACTCAGCATAAAAAAGGAACACTACAAAAAAGGAAGGATCCAAAATCTGCAGGTGATCAATACAAATCGTGGCTGGATCGTGGCTGGATTTACTGATAACTGGCATGAGCCAATATGTCACCACGAGTAAAATAAATTGCTGCAGATAGATAGGCATCAATGCCCCATCTCCTCATCTACTTACCTCCTTTTTTCTACTGGTGGCCATCCTCTGTAGGTGCATAGAGGCTGCGGCATGGATGCCACCTGGTACTGGTACTCCATCAGAACACGACTATGATAATCCAGGGAAGATCTGTAATCCCAGGCTAGACTAGAAGCCAGAATCACTGGAGAAACATAGACAACAGACATGGAGGTATTAGGGGGGATTCCACTAACCCTACAACGTTCACCTTGAACTTAAGGGGGTTATCCCACAATAGTATTGTTAAGGGGGACACAATCTGTCCTCAAAAAGTCAGGTCGGTTGGCCAAATTAAGGAGCGTGTGTGCACCCGGGAAAAAATCTCAAGACGGACACAAATGTCAGTTTGGAGCTTTCCCTGCACGCTCGAGGCGCTAAAAGTAATCTGGGCTGCTCCGTTTATTGCACAAGCATATACACACAGTAGAAAAGGTGGGGGCCTCATTCACAGAGTTTCCCCAGCAAGCTGATAAGCATTAAACACATATTCCTTTGTTCTTGTCTTGGTTACTCCACCGCAGCATCCCGGACAGGTGGGGGGAGTGGAATCTGTATCAGGATGTACTGGACACAGCTGCATAAGCATTTTGCAAAGCTGAGATATTTTTGTAAGGCTAAATAGCATTGAATACATGTATATACAAATGACATCACACTGTGAGGAGAAAATTCAGTATTTCTGCTGGTCTACCTTCACAGTATCACTATGTAGGACATTTCATATGAAGTGTTACAGTACATGCAATAAAAATATTTTTAGTTTTTTTACCGACATTGCATTTTCCTCTCTTTGGTGCCCCCTGCTGTTTTTCCTTCTGGTCCACCTTCTACTGCATTCAGTGGTGGACTAACATGCTCAGTAGCTTCTCTGTTCTCAGTGAAGATACTGGTGTAGCGATCTAATGAAAAAGTGTCCCAGGCACCTTTCATTCATTCATTCATTCATTCCTCATCGAAGTATATGGCTCTATCTCTCTCTGGGCAGCGGAGAAGGAGATTGTGGGGTACTACCTACTGTACATACCATATGTATTTCTGGGAATATATGTGAGGGGTATGTGAAGGAGTTAACAAGAGCTGACTCTAATGCGCTCCAGGGAAATGCAGGTGTTTGTCATATGGGACGAGTTGGTGCCCACTCACAGAAAGGGAAGAGATCAGAGCTGCAGAGAGTTGAGTAAGTGTGAAAACTACAGTGAAGAGCATTGTTTTTTGCATCTATATACCGTAGTAAAATTTTGTTTATCGCTCCAGGTACAACAAAATTATTGTTGGTAAATTTGTGTCATTTAAGACCCACTTTTGGGATTACCTAAAACTCCCAAATAAAAGACCACATCTTACACAAGCAATACCAATTTTTTTCCTGAGAAGGCTCAAATTAGCCAGGGTTGCCAACTATAACACCTATCCACATTAAAGAAGAACTCCCGCAAAAATTTGTATTCCATGTCTTGCTAGAAATGTACATGATGTAATCTGTAGTGAATGTCATTTTCTTACCAGTGTCTGTATTTTTGACTTATATAATCCTGAAGTTTCTTATCTGTGTCATGTGACTAGGAATTAGACCCACCAACTCACACAGAGACTTATGTGTGGACAGGAAGTCTAATTCTCTATGTATTCCTATGGGAGCCTCACTTTCAGTCTCATAGGAATGAATAGAGCAGTGACTGGCTTCCTGTCCTGGGTCAGTTGGAGGTCAGGGAGTTGGTCACATGACCCAGCTACAATAAGAAGAGAGATTATTACTCACAATTACATTCTCAGATAAGAAGATTGCATTCACTACAAATTATATCATGCACCTTTCTAACAGGTCAGGGAATAAAAAGTTCTTCTTTAAGTCTATTAATCAGTGTGAGAAAAACTCCAATATACACCACTATATACTGTACCGGCATGCCCCCTGGAAGAAGCACATGGGGCGAAACGTACGTCGGGGTGACTGTTCCTTGATACCCAGTGTCTCTCCACTCGCCTGGTGTTTATGTTTTATTTTTGTATTATACTTAGATTGTTGAATGTATATACATACATACCAGAAACACATCATATAAGTAAAATTGTTTTTTGGGCTAACTATGTACCCTGACGTGATGAATAGTGATTTTGTGAGATTGTACACTGGGTTGATGGAGTTTGGGGTTAATTGTGGTCCTTTGTGACTGTGTCTTTTATTATCATAACGTATTTTATGGATTCATTTTCAATAAAGGGTTGCCAACTATGCAGGTCATTTTTGTATTTGTGGGGTAACCCTGTAAGAGGGTAGTCCATCTCATGTAAACAAAATATTGAAAGGTTCTGCAACCTTCTAGTCTAATTTGTGTTTCATTTCCTCATCATTTTTAAGATCTCAGCAAAATGCAAAATGTCTAATCAAGGTCCGTCATCTACCTTATGACATTGAGAACACTTTGGTCTTCTTATGTGCCAGAAGAACTTTTGGTTGATCAAGTATTTGGGTCTGGCTGCTAACTCTGCACCCCGATAGCAGTGTCCCTGGGAACATCATTGTTTGCTTCCAGAGGATGGGAATCTACACTCACCGGCCACTTTATTAGGTACACCATGCTAGTAACGGGTTGGACCCCCTTTTGCCTTCAGAACTGCCTCAATTCTTCGTGGCATAGATTCAACAAGGTGCTGGAAGCATTCCTCAGAGATTTTGGTCCATATTGACATGATGGCATCACACAGTTGCCGCAGATTTGTCGGCTGCACATCCATGATGCGAATCTCCCGTTCCACCACATCCCAAAGATGCTCTATTGGATTGAGATCTGGTGACTGTGGAGGCCATTTGAGTACAGTGAACTCATTGTCATGTTCAAGAAACCAGTCTGAGATGATTCCAGCTTTATGACATGGCGCATTATCCTGCTGAAAGTAGCCATCAGATGTTGGGTACATTGTGGTCATAAAGGGATGGACATGGTCAGCAACAATACTCAGGTAGGCTGTGGCATTGCAACGATGCTCAATTGGTACCAAGGGGCCCAAAGAGTGCCAAGAAAATATTCCCCACACCATGACACCACCACCACCAGCTTGAACCGTTGATACAAGGCAGGATGGATCCATGCTTTCATGTTGTTGACGCCAAATTCTGACCCTACCATCCGAATGTCGCAGCAGAAATCGAGACTCATCAGACCAGGCAACGTTTTTCCAATCTTCTACTGTCCAATTTCGATGAGCTTGTGCAAATTGTAGCCTCAGTTTCCTGTTCTTAGCTGAAAGGAGTGGCACCCGGTGTGGTCTTCTGCTGCTGTAGCCCATCTGCCTCAAAGTTCGACGTACTGTGCGTTCAGAGATGCTCTTCTGCCTACCTTGGTTGTAACGGGTGGCAATTTGAGTCACTGTTGCCTTTCTATCAGCTCGAACCAGTCTGCCCATTCTCCTCTGACCTCTGGCATCAACAAGGCATTTCCGCCCACAGAACTGCCGCTCACTGGATGTTTTTTCTTTTTCGGACCATTCTCTGTAAACCCTAGAGATGGTTGTGCGTGAAAATCCCAGTAGATCAGCAGTTTCTGAAATACTCAGACCAGCCCTTCTGGCACCAACAACCATGCCACGTTCAAAGGCACTCAAATCACCTTTCTTCCCCATACTGATGCTCGGTTTGAACTGCAGGAGATTGTCTTGACCATGTCTACATGCCTAAATGCACTGAGTTGCCGCCATGTGATTGGCTGATTAGAAATTAAGTGTTAACGAGCAGTTGGACAGGTGTACCTAATAAAGTGGCCGGTGAGTGTATTCTAGTCATGTGATGCATGGCTCCAAATAATTCTATAGATTAGGGGGCCTATAAATTTGGCATTTTGGGTCCTCAAGCTTTCAGGTACACTTCTGGTTACAGGACACAGCTCAGATAACTGACCAGAATTGAGAAGAATACAATGACGTTTCCCATTCAATGACAACTAGAATAGGACTTGAAAACTGTTGGAAAAGTACATTATAATACTTATAATAATGTGTCAAAAATGGAACATCCCCCCCCCCCAAAAAAAAAAAAAAAAGGTTTTCTGGGACTTTAAAATCCCAGGACAGGTCAAGTTCCAGAAGTGGCTCCAACAAGAAGGAGACGTTTTTTGAGTCATTTGGTTTTGGCCCAAAATATTGCACAAAAGCTGCAATAAATAAGACATCAACATAAATCCTGCCACATACCACAGAGTTGAGCTTGTCTCTCCTTCTCTTCTTCACATCGAAGGAATGTCTCCAGGATCTTGAGATCAGTCATGTAGTCCTCCTTTCTGGCGGGGAAGCTGTAAGCATATGCTGGTGAGCGGTACCAAGATCGCAAGCTCTTACTTTTCACTAGACGGCTGAGATATGATGAAGATCCAGGACTGGACTCAGAGCTCTGCATCTAGGAGGGGAAGTAAAAAGGGTCTATACAGCAGTAAGGATGGAATATAGATAGATGGCATCAGAGTAAGAATAGACTTCCTTCACCAGAGGAGATGTTCCACTTTCCATCTCTATACCGTGCATTCTAAAAGTCTTCAGAACCTTTCACTTTCTTCACATTTTGTTATGCTGCTCTTTGTGCTAAAATAAAAAAAAAAGTTTTCCCCCAACAATCTGCTCTCAATATGCCATAATAAAAAATGAAAATAAAATTTTAGAAATGTTTGCAAATTTATTAAAAAGGAAAAAACTAAAATTCCACCTGGAGATAAGTATTCAGACCCTTTACTGTTACACTTGACATTTTGCTCTGGGGCCTCCCATTTCTCTGGATCATCTTTGAGATGTTTCTACATCTATGGTAAATGCAGCTGATTGGAGATGACCAAGAAAGACACAGCCCTGTCTATATAAGATCTCACAGCTGACATTGTATATCAGAGCAAAAACCAAGCCATGAGGAGGAGAGAACTGCCTGTAGAGCTCAGAGACAGGATTGTGTGGAGGCTCAGATCTGGAGAAGGGGACAAAACCATTTCAGCTGCACTGAAAGTTCCCCAGAACACAGTGGTCTCTATAATTCTTCAATGGAAGACTAGAAACAACCAGGACTCTTCCTAGAGCTGGCTGCCCCACCAAACTAAGCTATTGGGGAAGAAAGGCCTTGGTAAGAGTCATGTCTGGGGGAAACCAGCCCTTGCCCATCACCTGTCCAATACCATGTCTATAGTGGTAGCACCATGCTGTGGGGTGTTTTTAGCAGCTGGGATAGGGAGACTGGTCAGGGTTGAGGGAAAGCTGAATGGATCAAAGTATAGAGATATTCTTAATGAGAACCTGATCCAGAGCTCTGGACCTCAGACTGGGCCAAAGGTTCACCTTCCAACAAGACAATCACTCTAAGCAAACAGCCAAGAAACACAGGAGCAGCCAATAGAGTGACCCATCCAGAGCCCTGACTTGAACCCAATCGGACATCTCTGGAGAAACCATGAAAATGGCTGTCCACCAACCGTGTCCAGACAACTTGAGAGGATCTGCAGAGAAGAATGGCAGAAAATCCCCAAATCCAGGTGTGAAACCTTGTGTAAACAGGCCGAAGAAGGCTGAAATCACTGCCAAAGGGGCTTCAACTACATCTTCAGTAAAGGGTCTGAATACTTCTCTATGTGATTATAGCTTTTCTTTTTTCATGAAACTAAAAAAGATTTCTAAAATTTATGTTCTCGCTTTCTCATTATGGAGTTCAGAATGATGGTGAAAAGGTGAACTCTTTTTTTTTTTTTTAGCTGCAACATAACAAAATGTGAAAAAGTGAAATATGTACACCCATCACCCGTAAGATCTAATGGGCCATTTATGAATAATCCCATGAGAAACAGACCCAAGTGATAAATGATTATCTCCAAGGTCACCTCCAATTGGGGATGCTGGACCTTTGGCCCCAATATTATTCTGCTAGCTCCAGCGCATGCCAAGGAGTCCTGACATTCATGGGCTTCTTGCTTTCTCCACCCACCTGCCACTGATTGGCAGTTTTTTTCCAACTGAATCAGCAGCAGCAATGGGGCGGAGAAAGCCAGGAGCTCATGAATATTAATTACGCGCTGGAGCTGTTCAATAAAAGATTGTAGCAAAACAGCTGAGTCAGTTAAAGAAAGTCACCCAGCATTTTGTTGAGGGCATCTGTCACTAGTTCATGTTGTCCTTAGTTAGGACACCATAAAACCGGTGACAGATTGCCTTTAGATCCCCAGAGCCTGACTCTACCAGAAGATGCTATGCTGCTTTGGTGAGCCTGTCTATCCCTGGCTGGCCTACAGTAATCTGCCCTCGAGGAATTGCTTCGACAGGATTGTGACCAAAACCTCCCACAACAGGCCATGGGTACAGGGCATATTAGACAGGGCTGAGTTAGAGCAGGCAAACATTAGCGGCAAGAGGATAATTATTATTTTGGTGCAACCTACCATATTTTTCACTTCATAAGATGCACTTTTTCACCCCCAAAAGCGGGGAGAAATGGCAGTGTGTCTTATAAAGTGAATTCTAGTTTGGCAAGTCAAGGGACACCGGTGTATGGCATAAACGGAACATGAAGAAGAGAGGCCAGAGAGCAAGCCAAAGTTAGAACAGGCAAACTTTGTGCAATATGGTAAACAGGCAATAGGTCCAGGGATCAGGCACAAGGTCAACACGATGATCAAGCAGAGGCCAGACATTGCATATCAGACCATACATATAATAATGGCACACCTTTTCAGGATTAGACAAGATAGGAACCTTTTGCCATAGGGAAAGACGCCACATGTAACCCAGGAAATGCTGTCATTGGCAGATTAACCCTTGCACGTGCACCCAATGAGGGTGTGCACCAGCAGGAAAGAGGCAGGAAAGGCTGTAAGCATCCTAGATCAGACCACAAGCATTACAGTTATGCAGACATGAAAAATCTATACATTATTATCATTCATATGGCATAATGGTTGGGGATTTGACCTCTGGGAGAACAAAAAGACCAAGGCCCTTTCAATTTTTCTTCGGCTCAACATCTCTCCCACCTACAGAATTGCAACATGGCTCCATTCAGCTTTCCCCTTCCTTGCATGGCGATGTGAAGGATGCCCTTCATTGTAAGAAGAGGTGGGAACCCCAATAATCAGAACCCATCCATTAGCGATAGTATATCCCAGCCTTATGCCGTCACTCTCTATGGTGCTAAGATCTAGAATCACTCATTAAAGCTTACCTTGGTGTAGACACTGCCTGGTGAGTAAGGCACAGGAAATCCCACAGACCGTCCATCTCTGGGAGTACGAGGTACGACTGCAACAAATCACAAAAAAACTATTCAGTTGGGTCAACCTTTGTAAGAGGATTCCTGCACCCCCTTGTACATGGAAATGTATCTCTGCACTGTTACTGTTCCGTTGCTATGGGTTACCATTGAAACTGTGATTGTTTATGGAGGAAACACCAGTAATGGACATTTTACTGCTTCCCCTAGGACCTGCCCATAATCTGCAGTAATACATGAGTACTACTGCAGATATGGAGTCCAGATCACAATTTTTGTTATTCTTCAGGACTGCTGTGCGTGCACACACAAGTCCTCTCTATTATGTTTGCACAGCACAGCAGTCCTCATAATGTATTTCAGTATAGTTTTCAGTGCTACAACAGGGGAACTGGGGGTAGTGGGAAAATAAAAAATAATGATCTGCACGTCTTATCTGCAGTACAACACATGTATTACTGTAGATAATAGTCTAAAATCAGGGTGTAATGCCGCTGTCTGCGAACCAACAACAGAAAGGGAAGGGATGGGGCAGACAAGGACAGTGAGCCCTAAACTACACCCACCCAACTGTCCCTGCCTACTTGCCAGATCCGCCCTAATCAGAGGTTGATAACTTGGAGACAGTCCCTTCCTGTAATAAGGTGCAAACACGGAGACGAAAACGAGAGATGTCAGAACCGAGAAGACTGCGAGGTACAAAATCAGAATACAAACGGATAATCAAAATGGAAGCCAAAGGTCAGAGGATCAGAAATATAGAATCAAATGACTGATAGCACGCTCCAGGGAAGACTTATAGCAAGCACTGTGAGAGGGGCGAGCAAACCTTAAATGGGATGTCAGAGTCCCTGTCCAGGCATTGATTGGACCGGTCCTCTGAGATCAGACAGCATGGGAGGAAAGTGAATGGACAAGGATTCAGTCAATCACAGCTGAGTTAACAATTTGCTGCCTGGAAGACAGCCTGCAGGAGACAGACGGGTGTGGTAGAAATCAATTAAGGAGCAGAGTGAAATAAAGCAGTGTTCAGACTAGTACAATAACAGTCAGCAACACATCCTCCGCCGTAAGTTACGGGTAGAGGATGCTGCTGAGGCCCGAACAGGTGCAGATGTTACACAGGGTGATGGATTCCCTTTAAATCCTTCTCTCCTGAAGTCCTGGCCAATATAATACTCAGACAGAGAATTCCTTCTCTTCAAGTATAAAATTTGAAAAAACTGAACTGTAATTTCCACTTTTCTGACCATTTATCCAGTAAAGCCAAGCCATTTTCCATGTTACAGACACCTTCAACCCTACACAACATCAACCCTACTAAGAACAACAGGCAAACCTTGGATACCAAGCCTTCTCCTATGTGACTTACAAAAGGCTGGTAAGCTGAACCAGCTCTACCCAGCGATGTCATTGAACAGATTTGACCTGGGGCTACTCCTAAGGGCATTATCCTGGCAGTCCTTTGGGTCTTCACTATTTCACCCATATATAGGAATCTGGACTGCGCTGCAGGGGAACCATCAGGCTGCTACCTCTTGGAATAGTCTCACTACAATGGCTGCTAAACCCTTGAGGGGTAAGAGACATGGATGCATGGCACTAAGGGATTAGGCAAAAGCCGTACTCAGGTCAAGGCAGGCAGAGGTCATATAATCCGGAAAATAGGCCAAAGGATAGGCAGGCCGGTCGCAGTCAACATGGGACAGGTAGTGTTCAGGTTAGGCTGCAATGGCTGAAATCCAGTAAACAGGCAGAGGTCAGGCATGGGAAAGTAGAATGTAATAGAGTGTACCTTCGCAGGGAACTAGCTTAACTAAGATACCTATTGATCAGGCATCCTCCCAGAGTACAAGGTGCCTTGGTGGCTCTTCCTGCAGCGAAGTCCAGATCCCTGTTAAAGGGTCAATACCAGGGGACTGCCAGGATAACGCTCTTAATTCTAACCCAAAGTCAAAGCTGTTGGTTGACATAGCGGTATCACAACCACCGATTGTAAAGCTATGGTCCGCTTGGAAATTATCCTTATAAGAGTCCAACAGATGCATCTGTACCAGGTCCATTATAGACTGAGAACTTTGCTGTTTTTCCCTACTGTTTGCTACTTAGTCCATCCCTGCATGTCTACAGCTGTAAGAAAGTAAGAAAAAGTAAAAAATAAACTATTGGAATTACCTGGAATTCTGAATTTTGGCTAAAAAGGTGGTCTTATAGTCATAATTATAGACAAACACAATCTAACTTTACTATTAACACACAAACACCGCCATACCGTTCATGAAGTTTACTCATTATATTATATAACCATCCACAGAAATAGTAAGTGACCCTCTGTGCTAAGAGAGTTAATTAGCAAAAGGTGTTTCCATACATGAAATTGGAAGTGTGAGCCTCACAGGTGCATTGCAATGAAATAAAGGCACACAAAGTCTGGTTACTGACAAAGCCATGTTTTTCAAGAAAGATTGGTTGGTGTGAAGCTTGCATCGATGTCAGAAGACCTCGGAGGAAGTGTTATAGAGACAAATGAAGGTGGAAACAGCTGCAACAAGACAATGACCCAAAGTGCACAATCAAATCAAATAAAGAATGGTTGAAAAAGATTTGTCTTTAGGAATGTCCAAATCAGAGTCCTGATATTACGGACAACTATACAGAAAATGGTTGTGGAACCACTGTGACGTTGGATCAAACCCTAAGGGTGTTATTCTGGCACCTCCCCGGTATTCACCCTTTAACCCTTATGCAGGAATGTGGATTTCACTGGGGGTCAGCGACCAGACTGCTACATCCTGGGATGGCACCGAGGTATGTGGTAGCAGACCTACAGAGGTCAGACAAGACATGGAGGACTTGCAGAAGGACAGATCAGGAGCCTAGACCTTCAGCACACGGACTTCAGAAACTTGGACAATGTTCAAACATAGCAGAGTTTGGCTTGATGCACTTCAGGAACTTGGACAATGTGGCATGATGCCTTTCAGGAACTTGGACGTTGCTCAGACACAGCAGATACATACTGTAACCTTGACCAATCGGACAAGGACTAGGACTGAATCCAGACAACACAAGGAACAGACTTTGGTAAATGAACCACGTAGGACAGGATTCAGACTGTGACACAGAATAGACAATCCAGACACAAACTACAAACTAGGACTAAGACTAGGGCACCAATAGAATCCAAATGGAGCAAAGCAAGACATACATGAAGGAAAAGAAAGCTGCTCAACCAAGACAGGATATAACACTGAAGATACATCCACCAAACTGACACAAAACTCAGAACTATATAGGAGACATAAGGAACTCATAAGTCGAACAGATGTAGACACACAGCAAGGGAAATATTAGCCCTCACAATGCAGAACTGAGGAGGAGTGCAAGCACATAGGCACAATCTACACCAGGATACACAGTGCAATGGCACTAGGGAATGGCCATACCAGGAGACAGCCCAAAATCACTACCACAAGTAGCCGACGCTAGCAGGGGAAGCCATGCAGCTTTTTTCTTTGGTGGTACTTATTCTAGAGTAATTTGGGTTCATTAGGAAAGACTTACATACTATCGGTGCTCCCTGATGTTTTTCCTTAGAACTTCTCATCCTATGACTTACAGCTTTGAAATATTTCTGGAAGGCACCTAGAGCATTCAGACTGAAGACTACGGCCAGGGCCAGTCCTGTAGAGAGAAGACAGCTTTAGATACCTGCTAGATTCTCCAGCAGACTTTGGTGGAATTTGTAGACCTCTTGTGTATATAGTGGACCATGGTCATGTTATCAATGGCATCTTCCAGCAAATTTTTTGGGGATTTTCTTACACCTGAGCTACTCTTTATTCCCGAAGCCCACTCACAGGTTCTCATAGTCTACTACTCAAGATGTTGTTCATACATGGTAAGGTCCATCAGAGATAAGCCCGATCCTAAATACTGTGTTCACACCTCCAAGTCCCTTTCCTTGGGTCTCCAGTGTTTTGTTAGGAGTCACAAAGATTCCCAGAGATGAATAGGAGTAATTTGGGTAAGGAGCTGGTGTCAGGTGAACTTTAAGAATAGATCCACCACTTCATCCAACTACTGGCAGAACCACCAAACCATTCCATCTGCAAGCCACAAGGTTAAGCGGTAGCCTTATTCTGAGGGTTAAGGGGTCACGGCCCTTGGTTCCACATGCATGCAGGTTCAAGAGGTGGGACACATTTTTTGCCTTATTCTTTACATATCATGGAAAGCCTCTTTCAGTTTCTCACAATATTATACTGTAAGTGGACTTACCGGTAAACCCCTTGGTCTGGGGTGACGTCTGGTGTGAAGTATCTATGTCGGCCCTGCAAACACAATGACTACATGAGTATTTCACTTTTTTTTAGTTTTTATGAAACTTATTTTACGTCAAAACAAGGCATATACTCCATTTAAATATGTCTAGTTGTGAGGTTGCCTCCCACCCAATACCCTAGACAACAGAAAGATTCACACTTAAAAAAAGAACTCCCACAAACATTTTTATTTTCTGACCTGTTAGAAAGGTTCATGATGTAAACTGTTGTGAAGGTAATTTTCTTACCAGTGACTGTATTTGTGAGTTATCCCCTCCCTTCTGATCCTCGGTTGTGTCATGTGACCAACAGGCTGATCTCTAAATAACAAAGCATCTTGCGTGTGAACAGGAAGCCAGTTTTTCCATGTATTACTATGGGAGCCTCAGTGTCAGTCTCATAGGAATGAACAGAGAAGTAACAGACTTCCTGTTCTGTGGCAGTTGGAGATCAGAGAGTTAGTCACATGACACAGCTGAGGATTAGAAGGGAGGTTATAACTCACCAATACAGTCACTAGTAAGAAAATTAACTTCATTACAGTTTACATCATGTACCTTTAAGAAAATGAAAAAATGGGGGTGCTTCTTGGAGGTAGTGTAGGTATTTACTGAGAACTTGAATTCCCTAATATCTTGAATCGAACTTGTTTTCCAGTGGGGCAATACTGAACTCCTTGCGAGATCCATAATACGTGCTGACACCAAGCCTGCCTCCTTAATGATGCATTATATTCTTAAGTTTAAGTTCAGATTGCCCCATTAATAGATACAGTCAGATTGTCACGTTCCAGGGGCCGGGCAGACCTCCAGAACAACTTGCAAACAGGGCACAGGCAGATTATAGGCCAGGAAACCAACTGAGTACTTTATTACACATGTAATAAATTAACATGACAGTAACACAGGAACAGCAGGCAAGGGTAATAGTGATAGCACTACCACTGAACCAAGTGCACCAACAAGGAAGGAGGCCAAACCCAGAGGGTGGAGAGCCAGCGAGCACCATTCTTCAAAGTGCAAGCACCAGTGGACCAGACAACAACGGAAGGACGGGAACACAAACTCAGGACATGGATCAGACAAGACAAACGGGAACCAGTACACAAGCAAATGCCTGGACCCCATGCGGAACGGAAGCATGGTGGTCACAGACAGAGGTGCACACAGCTGTCCTCCCTCCAGAAAATCCAGGATTCCTCTCATGAAGGCAGGACGGACAGGGAATGTTAACCCGACTAGAACCAGGAGTAACCAGAACCAAAGAACAAACAATACAAGTCACAGAATGCTACAGCCAACACGCCACAAATGACAACCGGTATGAGGTTACAGGCAGCCAACCTACACAACAACGAGGAGTGACAGAAACGCACACTGCATCCATACCCAGACCCTGTTCACACCCAAGGCCGCAGCCAGCACACATCACAGAACCAGCATACATAGGAACAACCACAGCTAGTACACAAAGTGCGTGCAGCGGTGACAGAAACTAACTAGATATGGAAACGGGGAGACACAAACACAGGCAACAGTTCACACACTGAACACCGCAGCCAGCACGCAGCCCCAAGCAACCAGCATATACAGGAGTCAGCCTGCAGCTAGGACGCGAGATGGCCTACAGCCAGCCTACACGGCCACAACTGCCACAGTAAACCGCTCTGTGACACAAAGTGCCACCATTACTTGTTACACACAGATTACCCCATTAATAGTTACAGTCAGAGTGCCCCCATTAATAGTTACAGTCAGAGTTTCTCCATTAATAGTTACAGTCACGACCAGTCTGGATCATGGTATATGATATAGAGATGTATAACTTACATTGTTGTGAAGATTTTCCTTGCCAGGCACACAGCTACGAGTCCCCATGCCAGGAACACTTTCCCACTGAACCACTTTCTTCTTTTCTTCATGGTGGTCAATGGATTCATCTATCCACAGACGTCATCACTACAAGATTCAAGACACCAGTATAGTGTGAGCAGAAATAAGCCCCCCATCCGTCATAACCCTGCATCCCAGTACTGGTCAGGTCCTGGTACTCACACTAACCTCCAGCTTCACTACTGGTCAGGAGCTCACACTAACCTCCAGCATCAGTACTGGTCAGGAGCTCACACCAACCTTCAGCATCAGTACTGGTCAGGAGCTCACACTAACCTCCAGCATCAGTACTGGTCAAGAGCTCACACTAACCTCCAGCATTAGTACTGGTCAGGAGCTCACACCAACCTTCAGCATCAGTACTGGTCAGGAGCTCACCCTAACCTCCAGCATCAGTACTGGTCAGGAGCTCACACTAACCTCCAGCATTAGTACTGGTCAGGAGCTCACACCAACCTCCAGCATCAGTACTGGTCAGGTCCTGGTACTCACACTAACCTCCAGCTTCACTACTGGTCAGGAGCTCACACTAACCTTCAGCATCAGTACTGGTCAGGAGCTCACACTGACCTGCAGCATCAGTACTGGTCAGGAGCTCACACCAACCTCCAGCATCAGTACTGGTCAGGAGCTCACACCAACCTCCAGCATCAGTACTGGTCAGGTCCTGGTACTCACACTAACCTTCAGCATCAGTACTGGTCAGGAGCTCACACTGACCTGCAGCATCAGTACTGGTCAGGAGCTCACACTAACCTCCAGCATCACTACTGGTCAGGAGCTCACACTAACCTCCAGCATCAGTACTGGTCAGGAGCTCACACCAACCTTCAGCATCAGTACTGGTCAGGAGCTCACCCTAACCTCCAGCATCAGTACTGGTCAGGAGCTCACACTAACCTCCAGCATTAGTACTGGTCAGGAGCTCACACTGACCTGCAGCATCAATACTGGTCAGGAGCTCACACTAACCTCCAGCATCAGTACTGGTCAGGAGCTCACACTAACCTCCAGCATCAGTACTGGTCAGGAGCTCACACTAACCTCCAGCATCAGTACTGGTCAGGAGCTCACACTGACCTGCAGCATCAGTACTGGTCAGGAGCTCACACCAACCTTCAGCATCAGTACTGGTCAGGAGCTCACACCAACCTTCAGCATCAGTACTGGTCAGGAGCTCACACCAACCTTCAGCATCAGTACTGGTCAGGAGCTCACACTAACCTCCAGCATCAGTACTGGTCAGGAGCTCACACTGACCTCCAGCATCAGTACTGGTCAGGAGCTCACACTGACCTGCAGCATCAGTACTGGTCAGGAGCTCACATCAGCCTTCAGCATCAGTACTGGTCAGGAGCTCACACTGACCTCCAGCATCAGTACTGGTCAGGAGCTCACACTAACCTCCAGCATCAGTACTGGTCAGGAGCTCACCCTAACCTCCAGCATCAGTACTGGTCAGGAGCTCACACTAACCTCCAGCATTAGTACTGGTCAGGAGCTCACACCAACCTCCAGCATCAGTACTGGTCAGGTCCTGGTACTCACACTAACCTCCAGCTTCACTACTGGTCAGGAGCTCACACTAACCTTCAGCATCAGTACTGGTCAGGAGCTCACACTGACCTGCAGCATCAGTACTGGTCAGGAGCTCACACCAACCTCCAGCATCAGTACTGGTCAGGAGCTCACACCAACCTCCAGCATCAGTACTGGTCAGGTCCTGGTACTCACACTAACCTTCAGCATCAGTACTGGTCAGGAGCTCACACTGACCTGCAGCATCAGTACTGGTCAGGAGCTCACACTAACCTCCAGCATCACTACTGGTCAGGAGCTCACACTAACCTCCAGCATCAGTACTGGTCAGGAGCTCACACCAACCTTCAGCATCAGTACTGGTCAGGAGCTCACCCTAACCTCCAGCATCAGTACTGGTCAGGAGCTCACACTAACCTCCAGCATTAGTACTGGTCAGGAGCTCACACTGACCTTCAGCATCAGTACTGGTCAGGAGCTCACACTAACCTCCAGCATCAGTACTGGTCAGGAGCTCACACTAACCTCCAGCATCAGTACTGGTCAGGAGCTCACACTAACCTCCAGCATCAGTACTGGTCAGGAGCTCACACCGACCTGCAGCATCAGTACTGGTCAGGAGCTCACACCAACCTTCAGCATCAGTACTGGTCAGGAGCTCACACCAACCTTCAGCATCAGTACTGGTCAGGAGCTCACACCAACCTTCAGCATCAGTACTGGTCAGGAGCTCACACTAACCTCCAGCATCAGTACTGGTCAGGAGCTCACACTTAGGCCCCATTCACACGACCGTGTGAATGGGGCCGCATCTATTTCGCAAAATTGCGGAATAGATGCGGCCCCATTCACCGCTAATATTACAGGTTATAGTTACTAGAGAGGGGTTGTTGATCCAGGAAGTTATTCTGATTCCTGATTGGAGTCGGGAAGGATTTTTTTCCCCTAAAGTGAAGAAAATTGGCTTCTACCTCACAGGGTTTTTTTTGCCTTCCTCTAGATCAACTTTCAGGAAAACAGGCCAAACTGGATAGACAGAGGGCTTTTTTCAGCCTTATAAACTATGTTACTATGTATGGTGGAATAATTGTGGACTGGATGGTTGTAACGCCATCCGGGGGTCCCAGGCGGCGCACGCATACTTACCGTTGTGACTAGCGTCCTCGCTCTTTGCTGCCATGATGTTTGGCCGCTTGGTGTGGCATGGAGTCCTGTCCTCTTTGTCTGGTTCTGTTGCACTGGCCTCCAGGTGCTGCATTTTATTAGGCTAGCTCCTTAAAGGGTTATTCTCATTTTAGACAATCGCTAGGATATGCCCCCATTGTCTCCGCACCTATCTCCAGAACGGAGCCCCCGAAATGAATGAGGGCGCACTGCGCTGGCTCGGCTACTTCCATCGGCTCCATAGAAATGAATGGGAGCGCACCGCGCATGCACGGCCCGGCTCCCATTCATTTCTATGAGCGGCGCGGGGAGCTGCGCCTGGTGGTGGCCGGACCCCCGGAAACCTGGGGTCCTCCAGGCGCAGCGCTCCCCGCTCCGTTCTGGAGATAGGTGCGGGTCCCAGCGGTGGGACCCGCACCTATAAGACAATGGGGGCATATCCGGACAAAATCTCAGACAAAACGCTGGCGGCAGGGCAGGCCAGCACCTCCAAGACGTAGAGCGCCAGTTTGTGCCACGTGTCCAGCTTAGACACCCAATAATTATACTGCACAGAGGGATTGCTGAGAACGTTGACACAGTCAGCTAGGTACTCTTTTACCATCTTCCAAAACTTTTCACTCCTTGTCACACTAGGCCGCTCATCAGGGTGAGGGTGCTGGCGGGGTGTCATAAAACTATCCCAGGCCTTGGAGAGTGTCGCCTTGCCATTGTTGGAACTTCTGTTGTTCCCCTTGTCTCCCCTCCTCGGGAGGCCAAGGACCTATGTACTCTACCGCCAGCATTGTCAAATGCAGTGGCATAACTACAACTAACTGGGCCCCACAGCAAACTTTTGAACGGGGCCCCCCCAGAAATTTCTTCGCAACCCACAACTCACATGCAACCCTCACTCTTGTGACTAGTCAAGATTGAGCTCTCCCAGACAAGGCCTGACAGCCGCTCCATCCGTTTCCTATAGTATAGTATATATAGTGTCACTGTATATAATGTCATTGTATAATACTGTTGAGGGGGCCCTGACAAAAAAATCAATGAGTCTCCCTCCTGAGGGGGCCCCTTGTGGGTCTGGGCCCCAAAGCAGCTGCTTCCCCTGCTTCCCCTATTGCTACGCCCCTGGTCAGATGGAAATTTTTGGAGTAATTTTTCGACAAGGGCCTTCTGGTATTGCAACATTTTACTTGTCCTCTCCACCACAGGAATGAGAGGTACGAAGTTCTCTTTGTAGCGAGGGTCGAGAAGGGTGAACAACCAGTAATCGGTGTTGGCTAATATGCGTATAACGCAAGGGTCACAGGAAAGGCAGCATAGCATGTCAGCCATGTGTGCCAGAGTCCCAACAGACAAGGCTTCGCTCTCCCCACCAGGAGGATGACTCTCAATATCCTCCTCGTCCTCTTCCTCCTCTTTGGCCCATCCACGCTGAATAGATGGTGTAAACATGGTATGGCTACCCTGTGTAGCGGTGGCAACCGTGTCCTGCTCCTCCTCCTCCTCCTCCAATTTGCGCTAAGAAGATGAATCGAGGGTGGTCTGGCTCTCACCCTGTGTAGGGTCTTTCCCCATTTCCGCCTCTTCCACACGCAGAGCTTTCCACAGGCCTTTATTGTGAGCAGTGAGCTTTTTAGTAGACAAAGAAGTAGGATTGTTATGCTGATAATTGCATTATCGCCGCTCACCATCTGTGTAGATTCATCAAAGTTGCGCAAAACCCCACAGAGGTCAGACATTAATGCCCACTCATTGCTTGTTAAGAGCGGAAGCTGACTAGAAAGGCACCGACCGTGTTGCAGTTGGTATTCTACTACTGCCCTCTGCTGCTCACAAAGCCTACCCAACATGTGGAAGGTGGAATTCCAGCGTGTACTCGGGTCGCACAGCAGTCGGTGAGCCTGCAGCGTTGCCAGGCCGGCTGAAGCTATAGGTGACTTGCGGAAATGGGCACACAGGTGATGCACCTTCACTAGTAGCTGAGGCAAATTGGGGTAGGTTTTCAGAAACCACTGAACCACTAAGTTGAAGACATGGGCCAGGCATGGTATGTGTGTGAGGTTGCCCAGCTCCAAAGCCGCCACCAAGTTGCAGCCATAATCAGATACAACCATGCCTGGCTGTAGGTTGAGTGGGGAGAGCCACAGCTCAGCCTGCTCCCTTATACCCTGCCACAGCTCTGCGGCGGTGTGCTGTTTGTCACCTAGGCAAATAAGCTTCAGCACGGCCTGTTGCCGCTTCCCGACTGCTGTGCTACACTGCTTCCAGCTACTGACTGAAGTCTGACTGGTGCTGTAAGAATTCTGCATGGGAACTGGAGAAGGAGGTGGAGGAAGAGAAGGAGGGGTTGCAGCCGCTACTGTAGGTGGTTGCAGAAATCCGGATGGAAGTAGTGCCCGCAATCCTCGGCGTCGGTAGCACCTGTGCCATCCCAGGGTATGACTCGCTCCCAGCCTCCACAACATTCACCCAGTGTTCCGTCAGGGAAATGTAGCGTCCCTGGCCACAAGCGCTTGTCCATGTGTGTGAAAAATAGTGGCGGCTGGGGACTGCGTAACGAGGGACAGCCGCCGCAATCAAGCTGTGAAAAGCCTCTGAGTCCACCAGCCTAAACGGCAACATTTCCAGAGCCAGCAATTTAGAAAGTTTAGAGCTATGGCCTGTGGGTGGGTGGCAGGGTATTTGCGCTTGCGTTCAAATGCCTGGGGTCCTGCGCTTGGTTCAAATGTCCCTCCCCCTCTGTACTGCTGCCCTCGTCCCGCTTGCCACCTTCCCAGGTTGGGTCAGCTATTTCATCGTCCACCACCTCCTCTTCCACTTCCTCACTCTGTTTCTCCTCATGACATGATGACCTAACAAGAACCTGACTTAACTGCGTCTCATCCTCATCATCAACCTCTTGAGACACTTGTTGCCCTTGACTTATTGGCAACTGTGTCTCATCATCATCATGCACCTCGTGAGACGCTACTTGCCGCTCCCCACTGTCATCTTCTTCAGGGCACAATATCTCCTTATGCCCCACTTCAAGCGGCCTTGGCGAGAGGCCCGAGCCAAGTAATGGTGATGAAAAAAGCTCCTTGGAATATCCGAATGTGGGATTAGTTCTTTGCCCAGACTCTGCATGGTGGGAGGAAGGAGGATCAGGGTGAGGATGCGGTTGCCCAGACTCTTGGCTACCGAGACTGGACTTTGTGGAAGAGAGGGTGGTGCTGAACTGACTGAAAGCATTATCAGCTAAAATCCAACCGACTACCTGCTCGCATTGGTGTGGCGACAAGAGTTGTGTCTTGCGCCGCCCTGCAAACTGTGACATGAAGCTAGGAGTTTTGGATGACTTTGTTTCTTGGGCTCTGCTAGCAAGCACGGTTTTACCGTGCCCGGAGCCATGACCTCTGCATTCACCATCAGCAGCACGCCCACTTCCCCGTCCCTTACTGCTCATATTAAATATTATATATGCAACTTTGTCACAAGTACAGTAGTGCAGTTTTTTATTAAGTGTATGATCAGAAACATTTCACCGAATGTCAAATATTTAGAATGCGCAAATGTTATAAAGCAGGCGCAGCTGAGGTACTGCGGCCTTAATTAATGGCAAAAAAAATAGCAACGGATGTCAGGTATATAGACTACAGAACGGTTCTAATGCACACACTGTGCACGTCTTGTTAGCATCAGGCACACTTGCGTTCTTTTTGCCACAAAATAAAAAAAAAATGCAGCCAGATATAACAATGGACTTTTGTGTATTTTGAATAGAACTACTAGCCCTGCCGAGCCAAATCCTATCCCTACACTATATGTCCCTCCTTGCGCAAATTTTATACAGCAGATGCAAATGAGGAACTGTGGCCTTATTTAACGGTAGAAAAAATAGCAACGGATGTCAGGTATATAGACTACAGAATGGTTCTAGTGCACACTCTGTGCACGTGGTATTAGTGTCAGGCACACTTGCGTTCTTTTTGCCCCAAAATTAAAAAAAATGCAGCCAGATATAACGATGGACTTTTGTGTTTTTTGAACAGAACTACTAGCCCTGCTTAGCCAAAACCTATCCCTACACTATATGTCCCTCCTTGCGCAAATATTATACAGCAGAGGTACTGCCGACGTAATTAAAAGCAGAAAAAATAGCAAATGATGTCAGGTATATAGTATATAGAGAGTAATACACCGTGCACCAGCTGTCAGGCCACCTTGAGCAATTTTTAACCCCTTAATAAAAAAAGGGGTTTTGGGTCTTTTCAAAACAAATATTATCCCTGCCTAGAATTTTTCTCTCACTAGCACTCCCTGACTCGGCATGAGCCGGTCACCGGGTGCTTTATAGCACCCGATGACGAGTTCTCGGCCAGCCAATCAGTGTAATGCCAGTAGCAAACATGTTCGGCCACACACCGCATGGTCCCAAGCACCGCCATGTTCGGCCAAATGCTATATTCATGTTCACTCAACACTAATAAGGAGGCTTCCTTTGATATTCTACCACTTAATATACCACAAGCACTTTTCAGCTATTTTACATTTTGAATTTTATCTTAAATAAATGCAGATTTGTTCTATGAGATTTCTTAAAATATAAATAGAAAAAAAAGATTGAGACTAAAAATGTTCTAATGACCATAAGAAACTAGTTACTGATAGTAAAATAATAATAATACAATGGTTTTACAGCCATAGTGATAATAAATCGTTGGTAAATCACTTAGTTTCTTTCTATGTTTGTAATTCCCACATTTTTATCTCAGCAGACAGTACAATATAATAACACTTGTACGTGAGAACTCACCTACTAGATATACTGTGATTGTCTTTGGTGGTCAGCCATCTTGCCTTTCATCACTGGTATCCCGAGTAGAGATGAGCGAATCATTCAAAAAATGATTCGCCGAACATTCGGCAAACTTTTCCTAAGATTCGTATATTCGACGAATAGATTGGTTGAATTTGCATACAAAATATACGTTATTATGTGACTTTTAGCGAACATTCGCGGACTAATAATGAACGTTCAGTTAAAAAAGGTACGCAACCTCTTTGAACACATACGCATGAGCGTACAATTTGCGTATGAATCCTCAGCGTACTATTGTCTTGCGATTACATAATACGCAGGCACGCACGAGTTGAGAGGCCGCAGCGTGCACTCCTCAGAGGCAGAGCTAATTTTTTAAAATGCCATCCAGGCGATCCTCATCATTTAGCTCTGCAGAGCTGAATTACATGATCCGCCTGATGGACCGGCAAGATTAGGATGGCAAACACCACTACCCGAACCCGCATAAAAAGGAGGTGATCCAGCAGGTACATTTTGCGCCTTGGTGGGTTAGCCTGGTGGAAAAACATCCAAGTATGGCGAATACTACAAGTAGAAGCTCCGGCTACAGGTCCTTTGGCACTGCTGCCCTGTGCCACCTTTTTTTTAGAGCTTGATGTCTGGCTGGAACTGGACCCCTTTTGCTTATCCATTCCAGACAATTGTCACTTTACTCTGTGGCCCTGCAGCTGCTCTTTGTCCCTGTATCTCCCTGTCTCTCCCTATCTCTCCTGGTCTCTCTCTCCCTGCCTGATTAATTACTAGCCCCGAACTGGCCCTGCACTTGCCCTGCAGTATCCCTGATGTGTAATATGGATTCCCAGAACAATTACACCCCAATTTTAACAAAACAGGTCTCATAGTCTCAGAACTTCACACACAGTGCTTCTGCTCGTCTCAGCAGTCACAGCAGAATTGATGCGTCACTGGCTTACCGAGCCTGAGCCAATCAGAGCAAGCCCTTCCCACTAGGTCAGGTGACCGCTTTCTTCCCGGGCTTTTGCGCGCGATAAATGAACAAACAATAAAAGTTTGCTAATGATTTGAATTTGTACACAACAGTGTATAGAGTAACTTATACGAAGCAATAGCATATAACTTATAGGAAAAACTACGGAGCAAATGCGCACAAAGCCGAAGCCTAATATTCGGATTCGCTTCGCAGCTGAAAATTTCCAAGGTTCGATACAAATCAACGGATCAACGAATCGCTTCGCTCATCTCTAATCCTGAGCAAGGCAAAATCTGCATGTAGGTTTTATGTTCTCCCCACATTTTTGTGTGGGTTTACTCCAGATTCCTGTTTCCTCCCATACTCCAAAAACATACTGAGGGGGTTTCATATGGAATTTACATTGTGAGACCCTATGAAGAACAGGACAGGAATGTGGGTGATGACAAACTCTGTACAGAGCTGCAGAAAATGTTTCCCTGATATAATGGATGAAATAAATAACATATTTTATATTTAAGGCATTTATCCTGATTTTCTATTACTCAACAAGAATTTTTCCCAGACGAGTAGCAAACAATACAATTGCACCATCTACCACTAAAACCCGGCAGAATTTTTGAAATATAAAAGGTATACTTATAGCAATTGTTTATAAGTCCTCCAACAATGATCAGATCTTCATGGTTTTGTCCTGAGTTTAAGGTTTTTCATGTGTTGAACTTGTTACAGAATATTTCTCCAGTATTTTTGAAAATGCTCTTTTCACTTCATTATTCCTCAGGCTGTATATGACTGGATTTAATACAGGTGTAACAACTCCATAAATGAGAGTAATATATTTTGATGAGAAACGTTTATTTTGTCCTAAGTACGTGGTCATAGTTGTCCCATAAAACATTAAGACCACGGTCAGGTGGGAGCCGCAGGTGGAAAAGGTTTTTAATCTACTGTCTGCCTTTTTGATTTTTAGTATTGATATAATGATACAAATGTAAGAGACAAGGATGAGAACAAGAGGTAAAAACAATACAATTAATCCAGTAATTAATATCTGTACTTTATAGGCGGTGATGTCTCCACACGCCAGCTCTAAAAGTTGTAAAATCTCACATGCAAATTGATCCATCTTGTTTCTGTTACAGAAGACAAGAGGTTTCTGGAAGCACACACTTGTACACATAAACATGCTTCCTAACCAAATCATAACCATGCAGTATCTGCAGACCCCCCAACTCATGATGGTGGTGTAATATAAGGGGAGGCGTATGGCAACATACCGATCGTAGGCCATCACAGCCAGTAATAGGCACTCAACACCTCCTAGAAACACAGAAACGTACATTTGCATCATACACCCAATGTATGAAATCTTTCGACTTGTAGAAAAAATATCAAATAAAATTTTTGGCATAGAGCACGATGTAAAAAACAAATCAGTAAAAGAGAGATTACAGAGGAAATAATACATAGCGGTGTGCAGCGGAGGGCTGATGATGACGGTGAAGATCAGGAATGTGTTTCCCAATATGCACAATATGTAAATGAATAAAAACACAATGAACTGAAATATTCTCATCTGGAGATTGCCAGCAATACCGGTGAGAACAAATTCTGTAACCAAGGTTTGGTTTACGAGATGTGTATTAATGTTTTCATTTTGACTTGTGTAACCCTGTAATACACAGAGAGAAATCACAAGAATTTAAGAATATATTATAGTTCTCGAAAGTAAATTCAATCTAGACACTGTGGAGTCATCATTGTCTACAGAGGTCTTGAGGGTCTGATGGACTTATTTGGTCATAAGTAGAGATGAGCGAGTAGTGAAATATTCGAAAGTTCGAAATTCGATTCGAATAGACCGCGAAATTCGACTATTCGACCGGATATCGAATCCCATTAAAGTCTATGGGAAAAAAATGCTCGCCACTTGGAAATCTCAATTCGACCACTTGGAGGTCACCAAGTCCACCCTGGAACCTCAGAAAAGGATGCCAACACTGCTGGAATGCAACTGGGACAGCAGGGGAAGCATGTCTGGGTGCATATAACGCGCCCAAGTCGCACTATTACGCCACTATCACAGCCTCTCAACAATACACTCCAAACACAATCTAACCTCTCTGTAAAGTGAGACCATACAAGGAAACCTTCTTTCCTCTACATTGCCATAGACCCCAAGCCAAACTGTACAAAAAAGAAGAAGAAATTCTGCACCCTTTAAAATCACGTTGCCTATGACAACCACAGATGGCATAGGCAAGGGGGAAAGCAAATAGACCCCACCCCTAATTGTCATTGTGTGTGTGTGTGAGATGTGGTCAGACATGTCTTCTTTAAAATGTAAAAACAACTCAAACACATGCAGAAGCCTTAAAATGCCCAAATTGTTGGCGCTTGAGATGTCAGTGACCCGACCTGGCCCAGTGTCATGTCTAGCAGGTAAAGCAGTGGGGATGTTGAGGGATGCGTAGGACCGCAAAAGGCAGGAAGAGGCCGTGGGCTGGCCAGAGGCTCATGGAAAATTTTGTGGAGGCCCAAGAGGTGAGACGTCTTAAAAATTGTGTGGAGGCTAAAGAGGTGAGACGTGTTAAAAATTATGTGGAGGCCCAAGAGGTGACACCTCTTAAAAATTATGTGGAGGCCCGAGAGGTGACACCTCTTAAAAATTATGTGGAGGCCCGAGAGGTGAGACCTCGAAAACGTTTTGTGGAGGCCCAAGAGGTGACACCTCTTAAAAATTATGTGGAGGCCCAAGAGGTGACACCTCTTAAAAATTATGTGGAGGCCCAAGAGGTGACACCTTTAAAGGCTGCAGTTATCCACAGATTTGCATGCAATGTAAAATGGTTACACTCATTTTATAAAGGCAACTATCATTGAAAAATCAGTTTAAATGTATTGAGGGCAGCACAGAGTATTTCTACAGAGGAAGAGTATCTTTTTTATTTTTTTTCCTTTTTTTTATATGTATATGCTTGTTGCCTTCAGTATATGAGAGTTGATTTCATGATGCTACTGCAGCCACTTAAAACGTTTTAAGTCTTGTTTTGTTTTTTTGAATACTGAGAATGCTATTTTGTACCAGATTTTGTATGTAAAGACTGAACACATTAAAATGAGAATGTTACCAAAATTATAATTTATAATTTATTTACCTTTTGTGGAGGCCCAAGAGGTGAGACCTCTTAAAAATTATGTGGTGGCCCAAGAGGTGAGACCTCTTAAAAATTATGTGGTGGCCCAAGAGGGGAGACCCGTTAAAATTATGTGGAGGCCCAAGAGGGTGAGACCTGTTAAACATTTTGTGGAGGCCCAAGAGGTGAGACGTGTTAAACATTTTGTGGAGGCCC